>JACCGJ010024528.1:0-162842 GCA_013407085.1 Atriophallophorus winterbourni
CGAGTTGCGAGACGCTGTACGCTTCCGACTTGAACGATATCCTTCTTGTAGTAAAGGCACCACGCCTGGACACAATATTCTAAATGCGGCCGAACTAATGCCTTGTGAAGGGTCAGGAATACATCTGGTCTTCTGCTGGATATCACGGATCTCAGGCGAAAGAGCACTTTGCGAGCACCTTTAACTGCAGCGGCGCATTGGTCCTCCCATTTAAAGTCAATCCAAACTAGTACTCCCATATCCCTAACACGTGTAAGCCGCATCACATTCTTTTCATTCACATAGTCCAGCCATTGTTATGATCGCCGTTTAGATGAAAAGGTTTCATCTAACGGTTGATTGGCTAACAAAAATGGACTGCACGCATTTGTCAAGTGCACGTGAAAACTGCTATTCAGAGGTTGCAGCAAAGACTGTTCCCGAAATTGCATTCCATGTGTAGACAATCCTGGTGGATAAGACGTAGTTCGCAGCAATTGTTGAGTTTTGTACTTTTTGAGCTTCATGTCATGAGCTAGAGTTTTGGTATTCGTCATGAGCGTGAAATACTTCGACAACTCATTTACATGTTCTACCAGCAAAATCCTACTAGTCATCAGTAAATCATACTTGATCCAGCATACTTGATCTCTAGCATACGAAAGAGCGTTGCTAACACAAACAAATTCGCCCGTCCAAACAGAATATCTACAATCCATTCCAGCAGATTAACTTCGATATCTGGTGCCTTCAGCTTCGCAATCAGGCGGCCAAATCTAAAGTCGATAACAATTACATCAACTGAAAGACCTGAATCAATTAGCTTGCACTAGTGCTCACACGCTGTTATAAGATTCGAGAATCCATGCTGTTCCGCATTCGAGCTTCTTGACTTTGACAGTACATTCCCCAGCGCATTCGCAACTCGCCGTTTCATAATGTAACATGTCGATATTTAACTGGTCATGTAGAATAACCTATTTTGAACCCCGGCTAGATTATAACTTTTTTCCAGCTTCTAGGCAAGCGAGCGGAATAAATGGAACTTTGGGATATATGGATCGACGGAACATCAGTTCTTTTTTCTTTAATAAAAGCTTAGGTAGCTATTCCAGGATAACCTTGATCACTGACTTAACCAGAAAGATGCATCAACCAAAACATTGATTCTGGAAGACAAACAGTACGGCCTACTGTTGTCTAACAAATTGACAGGAGTCTAAATACACGTCTAAATACACATCTTCTTGAAATGACACAGCATCTTGCGGTAATGCATTCCATGCGTTGACCACACTAGCTGACAATGTGAATTGCGTCGTGAACAGCAACCTTGTTCGCATTTTCAAACTATAGGCTATGACAACGAGTTTTCCTATTTCCTGCCAAGGGGAAAAACTCTTGTGAAGACGACCCGTAACATCCCAGAAAAATTCAGCGTGAAACGAGTAAGTCAATTTGTTTACGATACATCTGCATCATAAAGATTCGAACCCATGCATTGAAGTAAACTATACATATTTACCCTATCAAACCGGTTGAAAACAATTTCTGCTATCTCTATTTTTACGGGATTCCTGAACTCATCAGTAGGCAAACAAATCCCGTTTTACTACCTATGTTATTTGTAATTCGCATATTATTCTGTGGTTTTTGTAAAGCGATGTGCCTTTTAGACCATTGAATTAAATTGAATTAAATTGTCTGTGTTCCAGTGGATATAGCCGCAAATTGTCAAGACGTACCTCATAAGTAAGCAAATTGAAACGTTTCACAATTTTCATTGCTATGCGTTGAACTTCTCGAGAAAGGCTTTTTCTCCCTTTGATGATGCAAAGTACTATGGCAGACGGTATTCAAGAAGAGGCTCGATATGCGCGCCTGAGATTTTCCTGCATATATACGGATTATGCACTGATCAGTTTAATTCAGGTTGTAAAATGCAGTAATTGGCGAGCGAGCCAATCAAGCGTCCAAATTTTCTCGCGTTAAAAAGCTGAAGAGAAGCGCACACCACCTTCAAAGTTATTTCTATTTGTTTTCGTTCGAAATCTTTGACTATTGTGACGCCATGAAATCATCGGGAGTGAATTTAGGGGGCATCTCGTTATAACTGCTGTATGCGCAGATACAAGGTTATGAACCGTGTAGGTTTATTTCAGGTTATTAGCACACCTAGTACATGGCCAATCTACCGATCGAGGCGACCAGCAGCTTCAAAAGATTATTATGGCTAATCAGAAATCGAAATTTGGTTTATGCATTATTGCTTACGTTTTGTCTTGTTCATTGACCAACATACAAAAGTGAAGGCTCAAATTATTACAGAAATGTTCAGTTCATTAGGCACAGGACTGTGAAAGGCTGATAAACCAATAGAGCGCCCGAATTTCTGTCGGCGGAAAGATTCTAAGGAGCGACCACCCTTTTCAAATTAGTTTCTTTGATTTTTGGTCCACTCTTCGTATTGGACAGGCAACGATACTTCAAGGATATCCGGATCGTCTTCCGGTTCACAGGTTTTTTATGCTTCGATTAAAGAAACGGAAAGAGTTTCTTACCACCAAGCCTGAAAGATGCCTGCTAAGGTGTAATTTTTGTGTACATTCAAAACGTGATGTTATATAATTATTTTTGTTCTTTTGTGATGTTTCGTTTTTTTATTTTCTTCAAATGTAGTTAAATGAGCTTAAAATGCCCGCGTAGGTACAGAGAAAGCTAAAGAAACTAGACGTTTCATGTAGAGTTTCTTAGACACACCTTTAACCGTTCGGGAACTTTAAATAAGACCCGACAATTGCCATATATTATAGATTAAGTACGTTCGGCGTTAAACATATCAATATAAATCAAGACCTAAGGACATATTGACCATGGTTCTGCCAATTTTAATTCAGCTATTACGGATATACCTAAATACTCAACCATTAGAATAGATTTGAAATCAATCTCACCACTATTTGTATTCATTTTAATTTTTTGAACTACTGTTGTCAAAAAATAAAATTTATTAGAAGTTAGCGAAAGATGTCAAAACTGCAACTATTTATTAAAAACAGCTGCAAACATGTAACTGAAACATGACAATAGAGATACCAAATCATTGATGAATATCATAAACAGTATTTCATATATTACTGAACGTCGAGGGATTCTGTTGGTCGATTGTTGTGAATTCAGAGAAAGCATCGCTTACAATGACCTAATAGGATCTATCACGAATAAAACTGGTTATCCAGATGTGAAACACACCAGATACTCCTATGGCCGCCCGATCCAACAATTAGAACCTCTGACTGAAAAACGGTGCTTGGGCGGTCCACCATGACAAGGATCCTTTCATGAATAAATCATAAATATTTACCCATATATGAAAGCGGTTCGACCGCAGATAATTCGAATATTTAGAAATCATGTTTCCATTCACATCAAAAGATTATGAACAGCAATTAAATTCAGCATGAGTTGGATGGTTGAATGGTCAATTGGACGTCCATGTTTAGTTCGCTAGATGCAAAAGGACTGCTATTTACTGTGCAGAATATGTGTGAGTGCACTAAAAGTTAAATTAAAACTTTTAGTTTGGATATCTGAGTCCACATTCGTATGTTTAAAACACAACACGGAATCGGTGCCATTGATCGTTTTCGCGGAATTTACAACATTTTGCGCATACGACATAGTTAAAATAATTATTTTGATTATATACTTTACGTTAGCAAAAAATCATATGACCAGTAATTCTGACATTATTTTAAAAGATTCAACCGGCGACACCAAGTACGCACCTGTGGCACAACAACATAACAATTACGACAGAGATAACTGGAAACCTTTGCAAACTTTAGGTTTCAATCAAATTTCTCAAACTCTTTTCTGTACTATGGAGATACTGAGAATATACGAACGTTGCACATACTTTCTCTACAATTATCACTCATTTGTGCAAATAACCTAATTCGGCACAAATTTGATTTCAAAAATACTTGCTTTAATTTTGAATGACCAATTATCAAAACAGTATTCATGATTTGTTTAGATAGAGTCATTTTATAACGAAATAAAACACCAATATTAGATGTAAAGCGAAACAAATCTTTCGAATCACATTGTTCAAGCGCATGAAATTGATCATGTGATTTTAGAATAGCAAGCTACACGGATACCAGAATCTTGCACTTCGATTCTTTTTGGGAAAGATTTACACAGTAAATATGCTTTCGTGTTAAACAATTTAAGGAACTCTCATGGTTTCCGCTACGTCTATGATGTACATTCGAATCGTCCATTGTGTTCAAACCTATCAACAAAATTCAATTTTAACTCAATATATCACGAAAGTATCATGTTATTATGAACGCTTGAATGCATACAACCATTTGAAAGCGAAATTAACCTCTGAATTATATCTTATGCATTACATCCCTATATTACCAGTAACCATGGCTTCTGACGTGTTTCAGAAGGGAGCACTTACGGATGTTCTGCATTCATTCAAGCATGATACATAGCCCTCACCATATCGTTCGAGCATTGACTAAAGCGAAAATTAATTATGAGCAAATAGAAAATGCACTGGATATAATTTTAGTCATTTGACGTTTTCACGCCATTCAACCATATTGACAAACCATAAAACATTTCCAGATGTTTTCTGATTCAAGAAGTTTATACGTTAGCAGTTCGAATGCATCGGTGGCAATCATGCGACGGGCTTATGACTTTAAGATGCATTTTTGCAGATGCAAAACAATCGGTGAGGAGAATGCTGTCTCTAGTCGAATTTCTATTTCATAGGTAACTATGAGAATACTGTGATTTTAAGCCGTACTGTATAAAAGATCGACAGACAAATCTTAAATGCCATCAAAGTGTTTAGTTTTACGGCGGCAGAGATCAGAAGCCAAATAGTATCGTGTATTCGATAAATCTATGGAATACTTGTTAAAATTGGTCTAGTACACGTCATGGGAGTGTTACTAATGGCACGCTGGAGACAAGGCATGGTATTTAGATGATCGAATTATGTCTAACCTGTACTAAACTCAAAATTAGCAACCAGAGCAAATTATTTATTACAAAGTTATGCAATGTAGAAGGAATAACAATTCTTACATTCAACCATAATAAGCCATCAGGAGTCAACGCGAGTTCATTACGTCTAGTAAAATACGATGCAGATTTTTCTCCGAAATTCTGAATTCCACCCTTTCTTCAAAGCAGTAAATATAGCAGTACAGAAACGTTTCGTGTCACGAAGTAAAAGATGACGACTCACAGAAATTGTTTGCACCTAGAGAGAATCAAAAATATTATCAAGTTTAGTTGCCAGTAGTGATTGAATTGACCGATAATATACATGCTGCATTTTGTAGCATGGTGCCCAGTTTTGGACGGAATATTCCATAGCAGGACGTACATACGGATTAATTGACTGAGGTTAAGTTTTGAGCGTGAAAATCCTGAGTATCCATTTTAGAAAACTCAAAATACCGAATGCATTATTGTACACCGTCCGGCAATGACGTTCAGGCTCAATTTTAAACGACACACAGATATCGAAATCCAGACGAGATCTTGTGCGCCAAGCTGATACGTGTGGTGCAGAGATTTCCAAAGCCGCACCATTTTACATGTCGCAGGGTTCAATAGTAAATTATTTGTCTGAGACCAACGAAATAAAGTGCGCATATACCGTTGTAATGCCGTATAGCGTTAACAGAGCTGACACGTTTCCATATTTTAATATCGTCGGCAAACGGTATCAAGTTACATCCACTATTCTCTGGTATATCGTTCATATACACCAAGAATAGAAGAGGTCCAAGCACCGAGGCTTGCGGATCTCCACTTGTGACGTCTATTCTTCTACAGTGGATGCTGCAAAGCGAAATTAGACGTTTCAATCAGTAAGATCGTCCTTTATCCAATTCAGCAAAATTCCCGTTATTCCAAAAGCTTCGCGCTTGTTTTTAAAATGTCCAGATTGACTCTATCGAACGCTTTGGAAATATCGATGTAGCAAGCGTGTGCAGCCTCACCTTCGTCTAGTGCCTTGTTCCAATCCTCGAACGTTATAAGAAGATTAGATAAACAGCAACGATTTCTTCGAAAACCGTGTTGTGCTGTGGTCAAAATATTTTGGTTTTCAAATGTTTCTCTTATGTGCGTGGTCACCATGCGTTTCATTAATTTAGAGCTCACTGGAAGTAGCGTGGATTAACCTAATCTAAAAACTCCTGTTAACGTCGGTCACTATGAAGTTTCTCTTGGTACGATCGAAAATGTGACAGGCACCTCTGCATACCATCATCCAAAATCATTGAAATTATTGCTAGACTTTAGCGAACAGGAAGAAATTCATTAAAATCTTTTGCACGATCGGCATTTTTAAATGTAAATTTTTGGATGCAGTATTCTAGACGCGGGTTTTTGGTGTTGTGAAGGTGTTCGCTTATGTGTGTGTCTCGCATATATGTTGCATGCCATTTAAAATTTAATGACGTCTGTCAGTAGTGTAAGTTGAATGCGTGCACTCCTTGATTGCAATATGAACAATCGTTCCACCCTTTTGACCATTGGTTTGGGAAATGAAAATTTATGTTAAATTTAGTTGATTTTTAATTGCGCTACACTTATGCTCAAAGAATAGTCAAATCATTCAATCACAGTAGCTCGAAGTTAATTTGTTCAGCATCTCCTGTGAAAAGGGTTACATTGTTAAACACGAAGGACACAATTTCCTCGCAAACGTTATGTTATTGAAATTATTGAGTGTGTCATTAGTCTATTGTGCAATTCACTGCCAGTACGGTCATCACATTCGATTCAATCTGCTTACAACTTAATGAGAAAGATTGGTTGAAAACACAACGCTTCCATCACCGAAATACTGATAATTAAACATTATTTAAACATTAAAATCACAAGTTATTACATTAAAATTCGATTACTGCTTGAATCTTCTAAACAAACTCCAAGACTGTCATATGGCGCGGTCACTGTCTACTTCCACATTAAATTCCACATATAAATTTAGACTTAAATAACCACCATAATTTTGATTATATTCTCGAAAATATTTGATGAATAATACACTACCCTTTACAGTTACAAATATGTACTCCAGCGATTTTAGTCATAAAGAACGCTGATAGAGTAATTTCCAGAATATTCAAGATTCAAGGATTCATGGTCAAAAGTTAATACTTTACAACACCACAGGAGTACGGTACGAATGAATATGTTAATATCCACTTCTGAAGAAAATATATTAAACTTTTTGGAAGGCCACATCCTACAAGACAGAACACTTCCCCCGGTAAGATTCCTCATCGTGTACGCACACATATATAAGCTTAATCCGTATGAAGAGCCTGGTAATACACGTTGGTTTTTTCGGATCCATTCGTTCGAATTTTTGCCTTGTTTACGATATCTGAGCAAGGAACCATCAAATTTTGTGTATGATTTTCATTCCAAAACCACGGGGACATTCTCCGAAATTACTTCGTTTTGCTACCAGATGCAAACATTTTTTGATCTTATATGTACGAGGGCTTCGGAAATGTGGATGTGGCAGATCAAGACAAAATCGAAGATGGCATGCTGTTTATTGCGTTAAGTCTTTTCCATTGCATATGCTGCATAGACTATATGAAATTTAGAACACCAAGGCTTTCGGGTGTTATCGTAACGTAAAAATACGCAACAGGCGTGTCTGACGGTAAATGCTGCCATTTTCTTCCCGATTTTAGTAGTAGGTATTCCAACGCATGTAACATTTTCTTTTGAAACGCACCAAAGCACATGCAACGGAGGAGATACATATGGTGCAACAAATAAATCTTTCTTGTGGATTTAGTGGTGCAGGACTTAATTTATTTAGATGAATTTGAGATGAAAATGTACTTACACTGTCTTACGCGAGATGATTTGAACACAAAATAAAGGAAGATATTTTTATACTTACCGCACTGATAAAAATACACTATCTTTTCACCTCATCCATTGCTACAGCAGTCAGATGATTTTTCTCAACCACCACCATGTTCAATAAGGCTACTCGAAAAGATTAACTTCAGTCAAAGTTTTCGAATTCCACGATTAGTTTTCCCGGCTTGTTTGCGAGCTCTCTTCTAAAACCCACAAATGTATCAGATGTTCGGCATAAGTTTGCAAAATTAGATAAGTTAGTGCAACTTTGCCATCATAAATAACTAAGATAAGAGTATAACAACTTAGCTTAAATCTTGTGTTCGTTCAATAAAAATAATATTGGGTAAATTTGTTGAAGTTTTTGTATACCACTAATCGCTCAGAAAGGTAAGAAAGAAAGTGAAAAAAATTGTATGATTAAAATAAGGGATATATTTATCGATTGCCTGCTCATTTTTCATGCAACCAAGTCACACTGGATTACCCACGTTATCCTTAACACATATTATCATCATGTTACTTCTTTACTGAATACACTTTGAGTGTACTTACGAAGTAGAGCGTTTTATTCACACAAACAACCTGAATAACATACAATCACATCCATTTAATTCTGACGTGATGGTCTTGCGAGTTCCAGCTTTACAACCGCTTAGAGATTAAGATAATAAAAAGTGTACAAAATGTGTTTTTGGTGTAAAAAAATCAGCATCGTTAAATTTTTGTTGTTGTACAATTACTTCATTACAGCTGACCAGCTGGAACACATTTTGGTATTTCAAACAAGAGCAATTTTATGCAAACCATGTGTTCTCATAAACTAGCGTTTTATTGACACATTCATTTCATTTTCCTATACGATATTTGAGGCATCTTTTACTTTTTGTGCATCACGTACAACTTTTATTTGGCTGCTTTCAATTTGGTGCAACGATTTCTAATGCTGTCCTCATTAAACCATTCTATCTTACTATCATTCTTTTAAATTCATGGGTTTTGATTTTATTTCAGATTTCAATGACCCTGTGAATATTTTCAACATTGAATAGATAGCTTGCGGCTAGACTGTCAATCAAATATGGAACTTCAAGGATAGATGACACTTTTACTAATTAAACATAATTTACCGATATTCTTCATTCATCTGGGAAAATTTGTCCTCAAATTATCTGCCCTGAAAAACGGAACTGGAAAACGGAAACTGTCGTTTAAATATGGAAAGTGTTTTTGTCTAGATGCATCCAGTTTGAAAACTGACACGGTTCGTTTTCATTTTAAGGATCCACGGTTCGTTTTCATTTTAAGGATCCACATTTGGTACACATTTATTTGTTTCGAAAACTAATATCATTAACTGATTGCTATTCAATTTGTCATTTTTATCCGAAAGCTGACGGCTTGAACAATGAGGAAGTATTTTTATTCGTTTTACGTTATCGTTCTGATGATCAGAAACATGATTACTCTTAATGGGACTATTGATTTAAGTTTGACTCTGAAGTGGTCGAACCCACTAATTTTATCCGCCTGGTGGAATAATTTCTCAGTCTGCTTAAGGTAACAAAAATAAATCGTTTTCACTTTGGGGAAAAAATCAAAACAAAACCTGAAAATTTCAAATCGATGTTGCAGGAAAATATTTTTTTATTTTTCGGAAGATAATTGGAATTTCTAGAATCACACGTGAAACTTCACTGCCAACAAAAAACGAACAGATTGACTTTAATTTTTTACCAATCTATAGCTCTCAAACACGCCGCTCTAAAGAAAAAAGACTCAGGTGTACAGGTAAACTATTTGGAATGATTGGAAAACTTTCGCATAATTTCTCATTTTGTCATCGCATAAAAAGAAACGATTTCCCGCCGAGAAGCATTTGCCTGGTTGCTTCTTGAGTTGTGACGGATTTATCAACAGCAGTCGCGAGTATGGTACAAACCAAGAGTAGGACAATACCGCAAATTGCTCCGATTGGTGCCCAACCTGAAACATGAAAATATTGCAAATTTAAGTAACAAACTTGTAATGTACTATATTTAAAAAGATTAATCGTAATACGCCGGATACCCCGAAAATCATTTTAGGATACTGCTATTATTGGCATCAATTTTAATAATATTTACAACTTGTAATAAAGTCTAGATACTCAGAGTATTTCAGATCTATTAGCACATGGTTTAGCGACGATCTTTATTCTTGCTAATTGCTAATATCTCTTTACTTAAGTAATATATTGAATTATATGCCGATTTGCAGTTGTATAATGGAACGGAACGATTTGTTCATCATAACGATACTTTCTCGTGGGCTTTAAAATTTTAAAGTGATTATTTTATTATACTGTTAATATGCAAATAGCACTATTTAATCTGACCCATTCACTATTAAATATTCATTCTTTCAACAACAATAAAAAGCAGTTACAAAAAAATCGATGCAATTTACCGAAGCTGCAATTCCCCTTCGAGTACGGTGAGACAGATCCACCACAAACTTCACGGACGGTCACGGATCCCCATCCCATTGGCCAGATTAGCAGTCCGGTGAATAAGAGAAGATCTGAAACGAAGAAACGAATTTATTTATAAAAAGATTTAAATGGCTGGATTTCATTTCAAAAACAATTCAATTTTTTTTCGTTACCACATCACGGACGCCCTACTAGCGTTGTCACGTAGTTCGCGATCCCCAAGTGGAGAGATTAAAATCAATTTTCTATTCGATATGAAGCAGCAAATATAAAGTGAAGAGTTTAGTTTCTGAAAACCAGAGTTCCATCTGATTGTCATTGTGACATCAACTGCTAAATCGGGTTCGTTAAAAGAAACGCGAATTTGAAATCTAGAATCATAGGTTGATTCCCAGTTCTGATCGCTTTTGATTGTCCAATGTATTGCGTTGCTCACATAACCACATTTGCATTCAATTATTATATTTATTAACTGGGTGTCTATAATCTTTATTTTTGATATGCCAGTGATGTTCTACAATAACTGCACCGTTATAAATGTGTACGGCACGTGAGACCAAATAATGCGGTCGAATATCTTTTGATCTGCATGTGAAACAATATGTCAATCATTACTTGTTCAGGCTGGTAATGATTATTGATTGTTTATACAACACAAAATCGATGTTGTTTTCGTTCGAAGTGTACTGGACAAAATTATTCAGAATAACTGTCAATTTTTCAAAGAACGCTAGGCTATTTTCACCATTAGATTTCGCATTGGGAGATAAAAGAGATATTTATTTGGAAGTGAATATTTCATACAAAACAAGATCTATGTTAGTTGGTGATATTCGTCTAATGATTTTCTGACAAAGATATCCCATCCCTGATTACATTGTCAACTTTTTCACTAATGAAATATTTGAATTTTGTTAATAATGTTTTTATATTTTACACTGCTTTATCGGTAATAAGCATTAAACGAGCCAGTAGTATAAACAAGTCTCGCTTAAACTAAACCGTTTTCATAGTGTAAGTGTGAAGACGTGGGTAAAGTCATACATTGTTATTTAATCAGTTGTGAAGATAGATCGTAAATAGGGATTATGCGGCGAAGTCTCATTATTCCACGTTTGTGTCATGCGGATCGTAAATATATAGCGACATGGGGATATGATTTCGTATGAAATACGTTGTTCTATCTTAAGAATAGTTAGGCAGTTATTTTTGCAAAGAGCTAGTGATGTTATAGTATAAACTTGTTTCAAGAATTACTATGAAGCAATAAGCAATCACTTGGATTGCTAGCTGATCGGGCATTCATTAGGCTGAATTTTTATTGATTTTGCTATATTATCGATATCCTGTTTACTCGTTCACGCGAAAATCCTGTAATTAAAAATTGATAATCGTTTGTCAGCAAAAAAGATTCCATCTAAAAATGTCTGATGAATCTCGGAACCAGCTTTTGATGAATTGGTTTTAGGTTGTCTGGCCAAATGAGAAAATCGATATCTCATGAGGTGATGAGTAAGAAATAAATTTGATTTTTCAGTAATAATTATTTGTCGTAATAACATCCAATTCTCAAATAGCTTCGAATTATTATTCCATACTGTTAGCGAACTATTACTTGAAACGACGTGAAGCTCATTTGCAGAAAACTTATTTTATTTACAAGTAAGAAAACGGAAAGATCAACAACCGCATATTATTCATAATGAAAGAGGTTTATGTCGAGGTTTTATAAATGTAAACAATTTTGAAGACTATATTTTTACGATTTTGCTGTACTCATTACTGGTGTGTAGCTCATCCCCGTTGTGATACAGCTAGTATGAACTGCATGAGGTTGGTTGAAAATAATTTTCTGATACAGGATTTTGGTGTGGATTAAGAATTAAATTAGCTACACTGTGTAAGGATCCCATTTCGTCGGTTCGGTTGGATGCTGCATGCATAATTTGCATCTTGATAATCAAAAATGCATTCCAGTCATGTCATGTGATTAAAAAATATTTTAAAAAATGCTGGGTCAAAATTAATTCATCGAAATTCTAAATCGAGTTCAATATAAAAATAATCGAGAGTGAAAATCTTAGATCTGAATTTTGTATAAATTTCAATTGTGAAATAATATGTATTGAACCTCAACATGCTAGGCAGAAAACAGCAAGTGGTAATTATGCCTTTCACAGTAGCGTGGTAAATTACAACTCAATTGCTTATTCCTAACCTCCTGTTAACAAAGGTGCTTAGAGGAAATTAGGTTAATTAGTCTGCGTTTAACAGACATTCGTGGCGGCAATTTAATAAGTTTTGGCTGCGTATTGGATGAAGATTGACAGTTGATTATAGATCCGTGTGCAGTAGGTGGTAATTCTCCTTGAGATTGATAGTACTTTGTGATCCACAAGGAAAATTTCGATTCAAGAGAGTTTCCACTATATCGGTTTAAGCAAGAGAAGCTGTTTGCGGAATAATTTTTAGATGATGTTCATTGTTCACGAAGGATTTAGAAATTTGTACAGCAAAATGGTAATTAATCAGTAGCACAGATAGATCAGGAATACAAATTTGTGAATATTGACATAGTCGTTTAGGCATAAGTAAAGTTAGAGGAGAACGAACTTGAGGATGAAAGGATTACTCGGTATTTGTGGCATTTTAATGATTCCTCCTAGTTTTATTTCGTAAATTTTGAAGCTGATACCTATAGCATATTTCCACTCGGTAAGTTTCGTCTACTTGTTCAGATCGCAAAATATTAGAGAAAAAGCGTCGCATCTTTATACATGTCATGTTGAGATTTCAAACCTAGTGTATTCTTTATGATTACTTGGTAGATTTATCTTATCACTCAGGTCGTGTTCAGAGTCAATTTGACACATTGAAAATCTACAACATCATCCTATTTACAATTGAGAGTCAAAAATGATACATCACATCGGAATGTTAAAAATAAAACAGATAGAATCGCTTATTGAGGATATCTTTCGCCAGTAACGTTGATGGATAAGCTTGGTGGATACAAAATAACGAGATTTACACCAAAATTTATCAGCATTCTAAATTCATTGTTTGTACGGTACAGCCTGTCATGAAATGGGTATGATTCAATAGGTCAAACGCATTTGTTTTAGTTAAGGATCCGACAGCTCATGTTAAGCACTTGCGAAAAAGTGTGAATTCGAATTACAACGACGTTAATAGCGTAAAGTTGACTTGGTTAGGCAAAAGGATTCCCATCCTTGTCCAAAGGTAGGTTGTACTGTTCTCCGATAATTGCAAAACCTATAAAATTATATGCTTGCCGAAACCAGCCTTCAGATTTCTTGTAAAACTGGGTATTTCTAAATATCTTCAAAGTTATTGGCATAAGTGCAAGGTGAAAGACAATGGCTGAATATCATGTGTAACGATTCCAACAATGGCACAGATCGGCAATCCACGGAAAATTAGTCTTGTGTGGGCCAGGAATTTTCCTTCATTTTAATTACCTAGCCTATCTTTAACTTAACTGTATGAATTGGTAAACATTTTAAGAGATTTTGTTTCAGCTGCATAGATTACTCTCCACTTAACAGCAAACAAGTCCAACCGTTCAACGTTAATTTTCATCTGTCCAGACAATGACGATTAAATGTCAACAAAGATACCGATATCAATAACTTTGATCTTTGACAGGATGTAATTGTATATTTCAATCGACTGGGCATGTCGAGGATTTATGTGAATATAAAAATTTTGGGGTTAACTAATATATGCTACTTGTAAAAACAGAACAAATATTTCAGTCATATAAACACATCATGCACATATACAATACATACGATACACAAACACATTAACAAAATACCTTATATCATATCGGATTCGATTTTCAAGACATAGGATAATTTATCGAGACGCCCCTACACATGCACTTTGATTAAGTACAACCAGTCCTCGTAAATATGAAAGAAAACTGTGCAATTATGGAAATTCCTAGCCAAACGTACAATGTTTGTTACCGGAATTGAGTAAGTTGGTTTAGCAATCTTATTCATAGGCAGATCTGTAGTTCAAGATCTATTTATGTTTTTCTCGACTATATCAGTTCAGCGGATCCGGATTGGGTCCCCTTAACTTTATGAATGCAAACATCGAGTAACCGATTGTAGGGTAGTTGATGCATAAGAGTTCAGAAGTGGATATATTAATTAAAAGTTCACAGTTTGATGAGCAACTCTGTTAAATAATCGAAGCTTCTGTCAAATGTGGTTTGTAGAACAACCACGATGTTTAACCAGAGAACCGGTGAGTGGTTTTGGGTCAAGCAATCGACGGCTCACAATTGACCAATTAAATGTTGTGCTTACATCCCCCGCATTTAAACCTACAACCGGTTTCTGAATGAAACATTGTTTGGCCTCGAAACAGTTGTACAATCGTGTGCCAGTTCTATAGGGGTGCTTCACTTAATGACGGCGAACATCGAGAAATGGTTATGAAGTGTGTGATGTATATGAGCACCATAATACATTGCTTATTTAAAGTGTTTTCATCGCTTGACCAATAATCAAGGTTTGATTCTCCAGGTGAACATCGTTGTACATTGTAGAAGCCAAATCAACTTTGTTTACCACATTTACATTGCTTCAAAGTTCATTGAAGCTAAGCTTTTCTGCCTTTTCAGCCGAAAACCGGTTATGGAGTTTACGCGTGGGTATGTGAGCGTCATAATACAAGAATATGTTTACATTTAGCAATACAATAAACGTAACAATTTTTCTCGTAGTAATGTTTAAATGCCAATTAAAAGTGCGCAGTTTGAGAGAATAATATGGTAGCATTCGCTGATCATAAGAAAAAAACATTCGCTTCGTAAAATATATGAAGCATGACGACTAACCACAGATTTTTCTGTTTCCCAATGAAATGGATATCCACAAAGACCGTCGGTCATCATATGGCGCAGCATGGTAGCGTAAATGCGTCCAATTACCTTGGAGTATTATCTTCCTATGAATGGAGGCATTTGTTTGATTGATACTCGCAATTCCGTTTCGTAGTTTGTTTAGTCTCATTCGGTTATGAATTTGTTGCACCTATTATTATCGTTTGCGGGAAGTTTAAGGACTTCATGATAATACGACCGTAGACAGAATTGTTGCCCTTTTTAGAGACGTAATCGGAAATTGATAGAACCGCTTTGTGCTTTCATAGTTGTTACTAATATTGATCGACTAACGATCTTCGAGGCAATATTTTTGAATAGCATACCGTTTTCAAAGCCATATCATTCTAAACTCATTTACAAGAGGTTCATATTTACTTTGGTCATATTAAAAGCCCATAATGAGAATTTCATATATATATATATATTCAGTGTAGCTTTCTCTTTTTTAAACTATTGTATATCATATCAATCTTTCCATTATTTGAAGATGAGATTAGCAAAACTCAACCACAATGCATTTTTTGCATCTCGCAAAAATTGATCACAATTTACATTGAGATAAAAAAATTATTATTTCACCAAAGTACAAAAATGTTCATATCCCTTTTCGTGAAAAGTGATTTTTCTTTTCGTCCATATATTGATTCCATTAGATTGCGTTACAATATAATAATTCTTCAAATAGTAAGCGACAGATTTATTGGTGAATAAATGACTGGGAATTGATTTTAAGTTGGAACCAAGGAACAATTTATTATTTTTGTGCTATTGTTGTGTTAATAATGACTGTAATTTTTTAAAGCAATTCACTAATTTATCATCATCATGGGCCAATTAATTCATGTTGCTTTTTATATTAAAGATCCTCATTCGAATGCAGTTTTATCACACATACACACACACATCTTACGGTCAGAATTGTGCACTTTGCACTCATCAGGTAGGGACCGTAGGATCAATATCAGCATGTCTTGAAGCAGTTGAGAAACAGTAAACAACGTATGAGCTTGTTAGCCCCTGTTGAAAAAGTTTAACAGGAGCAACCTGGTCAATCACAAGTGTCAAACACATGTGGATGGGGTAAAACCTTTGTCTTGAGCAACTAGCCTCATTTGCACGCAATTCCATCACACACACACACCAAGACCGGTTTCGCGTTGCTTGCATTCGTCAGGTAGGGCTAGTAGGATCAGGATCCGCATGCTTCTTATAATAAATTTGTTGTGGAATAATTTTATCATCCGATAATGAAACATAAGACGAATTTCATAAAACACAAATGGCTCAAATAAATAGCTCAGAATCTATCGATCAGTAAAATTCCATTACACTTCCCGTGTTTTATGTTTGCATTCTTTCCAATAGGCCAACTCTCTCTGGCTCTGATTTCAGAATGAAAAGTAATTGTCTCTAGAATCGTGTTACTATGCTCACCGGAAATCTGCATTGAATAAGTTTCCAGTTGCGCGAAAACAAAAATGATTAATTGTCAATGCGATAGATAGGTGTTAATCAATTTATGCAATGAAAGGGAGCTTGCATTTTGGGCCTAATTAGTTTTACTACTAACAAATGAAAAGCAGGTCGACCCTTGTTAACCCTCAAGGTTAAAATTAATTACTAACATATAGTAAAATTGAAAATAATATAATGTACAAATAAGATTTATTGATCAAAGTCAGTTTATTCGTTCAATTTACATATAAATCAGTCAAATCGATATTTCATACACTCAAAATTTCATATTGTTTCCGCATTTCATACGGTGCTTTCAAAGTATAAATAAAACATCAACCTTCGAAACATTTCATTGTTTTCGATTTGCAAATTATTCTGCTCCCTTGTGATTCATATTAATTCTTGGTCGATAAATTTGGGATGCGATGCGGTTGGTCATTAATTGTTTGCATATATTAGTCACATGCAATGTTTGATAATTTTTCGAAATTCTGGAAGAAGATACTTGTTTTTTGAGCTCTTTTCCACTGATAATCTATCAGCTGTAGGCTTATAGATAAATACTGGACTTTGCCTTAACGCCAAATTGATATGAAATTGACTATATAATATTTTTTGAGTTAAATCATTGACATTTTCATTGAAATTAAACAGTTGTATTTTTGGGTACAGCTGCTTTACTAATAGTAATATAATCACCTCTATTGAAAACAACTGATATGCTGACATTTGGTGCAACGATTTTACAGAGATAATTCATTTGTGTAACGATAAATTGAATAAAATGCGACACGTGTCCACTGTTAGGAAACCTTACAGAAAAAATCTCATGCATACTCCCTCGACAGATCGCGTAATAATTGTCTAAGAATTAAAACAAGATTTAGGTTTCATTTTCACTCAAATTATTGTTTCAGAAAACGTTTTTAAAAGATCAACATAATTTACAGTAATTAATCACAATTTGATAAGGCACAAAATGATGTAAATTATCACTTCTTAAATATGTGTGGTTACCGTATGTAAGAATAAGATTGATTATCATTAAATATGTGTAAATATGTATATTCTTATAAAAATATCGATATATATATATATAAGACCAGCCTATGTATCGATATATATGGTTATCGATATATTGTTATCGATATTTTTATATCTATACATATAATTATATATTTTAATTACCCGGAAATATGCAAATTCGAATCGGGTTTCCTCATATGAAAAATGGTTTCTTTTTACCTGGCGTTTAGAATGTAATAAAAAATAATATACCATCATGTTGCCAGCGCTAAAACTAAACAGAAGATTTCGGCATACTTTCTGATTCTAAATGTCAACTAATTATAGTCGATCGTCCCAAACCTTTCCAACAGATGTCAGAAAACATGGAAAAGCGAAAATTCCCACGAGCTTTTTCAGCTGGAAACAGGTTCCATGTTGTAACCATTAGACATTTTGTTCGAAACACATTTTTGGCAGAATGTTCACATTTAATTAGACTCTGATTGATCAAATCCGCTGTGGTGGAACATAGGTAAATTTAGGTCGGTTTGTGTTGTATGTACGACTTTATCACAGCCAAATTGAAGGTATTGAGCAATCTCTTTTGGTCGTTGTGGAGGATGCGGAATTTTGGGTTATGAATTCTAACGAAACCACGATTTGTCACCTGTCACAATCAGCTTCGAGCTTGTCAACCAGTTCCACACAATCACATGCTGTAGACGAGAGTATTCGATGCTGGGCACAATTTAGGATCCGGATAACTAATCAGTATCCAACATAACAACAGACTATGTAGCGAAATGTGCGAGCACAATTACAGATTCAAAAAAATTCTGACTACATGCAGAAAGCAGGCAACCTATGACTTATCACAACTTATCGAAACAACGAAGTCACTCTGACGATAAAGAAATCAATATAGCTTCACTGAAAAAATTTTGATAAACTTTTCATTCATCACCTTAGACCGCAACAACAACATGTTTGATTAAGCCGTTTTATTGCTTACTCTCGTTGCACTTATCAAACTTATCACTCAAAGTTTATAAGACTATCAGTTACGCATCACTTGCTACAATTGTTTTAGTGAAACTACACCAGTTAATCCGTATTAATATGTTTCACCATTATATTGGAGGACGTTGTACGTTTTTTACTACCATAAATTCCATTAATTATCAAGGTATACGTTTTAGTGCAAAATTATGCTTCAGATAATACGAAATTTTCTGATAAACTGTTCTTATCAACGGAAAGGGAACTTCTTATTTCGCAATTACTATCAGAGCTATACAGTTGAAATCGTAATAAAATAAACACTTAAATTCTTCCATTAAGATGCAGTAAAGTGAACGATGATATTTTAATTTACATTAAACGTTCAGTATTATCTTACATTATAATAATTCAATTTTCGGTTGGCTTATTCTTCTGAAATGATTTATTGCACCAAAATAGGTCATATCAAAAATGTGTTCAATCTATTTGATCGTGAAAAACACATCTTTTGATTGAAATATGTGTCGTTTTTTTCGACATAATCAATCATCTAAAATCTGGAAACAGTAGATTTGTCACTCCCCACCATTTCGGCTGTCCATGAGGCTGGTAAGGTACCGTCAGTCGCTGGTGTTAATCCGATCGTATTACACTTAACGACATATTTGTGAACACGTTTTGGAGTTATTGAAAATCCAGTGATTCGTAGCGTCAAATGGTATGTTAATTTAAATGTTGGACAGGAAACATTGTTAACATAGACTGAACATGTCCGAGATTGAAAGAAACAAATGAATTTCGAATAAATTGTTGTGTTCCCTGACGAACAGGCTTTCGAATTCGGTTAAGTTGACAATAATTAACATTGCTTTCAAGCGTTAAACATTTTCAATTTAAATCGAATAAGCATTATGTAAACCGCATATTTTGATGAAAAGGTTGCATCGATCTGATTGCGATTCCAATTAGAGTGTGAATTTCGAAGGCTAGTGTGTTTTTTCGTAAATTTTACATCCGGTATCATGCATTACAGTATTGTAAAAATCGATAATTTCAGCATTCACGTTTATGTTAGCGCGGTGAACTCGGTGTAATTGACTTCAAATTCGACGGCACCTTCAAGAATAGCTTTACACGGGGTAATCGAATACTTGGGAAGGTAGAGAAAGATATAAAGAAAAATCTTCTTGCAGCGAATGAATTGAATCCTGTGTGACATTATGCAGAATGTCATCATTATTTCTTCTGAAATTACTTGACGTTGTTTTCGGAATACCTTGATAGATTTGAAATGAATTTATTGAACTAAAAGGCGAGATTAAATTTTCGTAGAGTTTCTGAGAAATTGATTGCTAGAGTGAAAATAATTTCTTTTTTTAAATTTCCATAGTATCATTTTCGCAGCCAACGATAGGAAGTCAAACATGAATGGCTACTATACGTTTTGTTTCAACAAACGAAAATGTCTGTAAAACGTGAATATTTGCGACCTGATCAATCTTAAGTACGCTTTTGTTACCGAGATGAATGGAATACTGGGACAAAAAGAATTCTCATATGCTGCTTGACCCAAAAAGCATAGTAAAAATTACAACAAGTTGACAATGCGAATTTGCGAAGGGATTTAAAAAATTTCATTATAGAAAAAGCGACTTTCGATCATATGATTTAAGGCTCCTCTGTTCGTGATGAACGGTTCCAGTTTTAAATGAAATTAAAAAATCCATGATGCCAATCCACGAAATTTGAGTTTGGATAGTTGTGAAACTGTGAGCGTGAATTATTGCTCTTACTATTCTCACTAAATTTTAGATAAGATAGGCATGTTCGAGTTAACTTACGACGCTTCTTTAATTTCAATTTTTTATAGTATAGTAACTTTGCTTCAAGTTAGCTTCAGAAATACTTTAATTACTTGCTAAATTTTGAATCAGTCAAATATGTTGGAGTTATTTATTTTTCATCATGTGCGACAAATTTAGAATTATGAACTGTTGTTCTGACAGAAAATATCATATATAAATCACATATTGTTGATATTTGTTCTTGTTTGTAAACAAATATGGAACTGATGCGTGATGGGCAAGTCAGTATTTCAGACAGAATAAGCTTCAACTGTGGAAATAAAAAACGCTCTGTGTCTAGTGGAAAAATATACTTTACATATTCTATCTGTGGATATGTTTTGTTGTTCTGGGTCTTCGGTCGATAGACACAGAGCTTTCTCACAAATGTATGATGATTCCAAAGTTCAAAAAGCTAGAAATTTCTATAAGATTTGGTTTCGGATTAACAGTAACTCCAACTATGTTCATAACGATCTGCAGTACCGAGAGGATTACCAACGTAAGCATGAACACTTTGATAAATGTATAAGCAGCAGTATTTAGAGAAATTTATTTTAACCGATCTGGTTACTCGGAGGCGTCAATGTTGAGAGTTTTCATATCACTTCATATAGCATCTTTACTTCGAAATTGGCGTCTATGCAACGCTAGAATTCCCAATCGTTGTATCCGAAAATAAGTTCTTTGAATTTCGTAATCTTTTATTGCTGGTGAAACGACTCGACGAATTGTAGACCATTTTTGATAGCACGTCTGTAATAGCGGTAATCCGGTAATCCATGTTATATTGAATAAACAATGTTCAGTCCTTAAATAAGAGGAGGCTGATTTATCAATAGTAACTCTCGTCGATTGTCTAGCCCTCCTAATTATTAATGATACATTTAGTGCTCATGCAAAGATACCCATCACTGTCGAATTAATATAGTCTAAATATGCACCGTAAACGAATTCAAATAGCAGTATAGCGTAGTTAATCTGCTAATCTCCCTTTGATTTCGATAACTATCAAGAGCTCATCCATAATAGTTTAACATAAATAGGATATTCATCGTTTTAATTCAGTTAGAATTGATGATGACAGACGATTTCGTACTCTGAGCAAGTACCTCAGTTTTCTTAGTACTTTTCTTAAGCTTAAAGTATTATGTTTATAAAAACGTCGTCAACTTTTCAATTGAGCATAATCAGCGTACAACCTAAGTGTGCTATCAAAACTACTTTTACAGTATAGTGAGTTTGTAGGGAAAGTATAGCATTTCAAACTCTATTGTTCTCGCATCTTATGGTTTTGACAGCATTGTTTTTTTATTTTGGTTTATGAATGGACATCCAACCTTATATTTTGATAACTATTTTACTCTCTCATATGGTTTTATGAAATATTATAACATCATATCTAAGGCGCATTCGATAGATGTTTATTTTTGTTTATTTCAAGTGTTTTGATGCAACGACAGATAATTAGCTCAAAAAGAACCCGTATCGAATATAATAGCATGGAATTAGAGTGTTTGATAGGGTTTAGTTAAGTAACAGAAATGAAATATTTTGTTAATCTAATCCAGCATTCATTTAAATGATAATGTGTTTTCGCTTTATTCAGATTTAATTGCACTTTCGACAACTCGCAATATTTGCATATCATATTGTCAACTGCTTATAGCCAGCCTCAGAAATTAGGCTTTAGGTTAAGAAACACTCGTGCCTTATCTGAAACATTTTGATTTTATAAATAAATTCGTGTATTACTGAAAAATACGATGTAGCTTATGAAAAGCCCTTAGTTAAAACTACAAAAATGAGGTCATAAAATAGTCATCCACTGATTATATTGAATTCAGTACAATGTGGTGAAAGTTATTCATATAGTAGATTAATCAAACGTTTGCAAATAAACATTCTCCAGGTTACATGAAGATTATATTAGTAGAAAATATAAGAAATAACGTGAGAATTTGTATAATTGTATTCCTCACCATGATTAGTGGAGTACGCAGGAATTTATCTCCGAAACCTGCTGTATGAGTTCATTATACCCATTACGCAATCATGCACATAAAAATATATTCTATGCCAATTCGCTTTTATTTGAAGTTTTGTAAAATTTATGTAGTTATCGATTAAACCTCTCATTTTAATCAATGCCGCAAACTTGAGTTTGAAGCGAGCGAGTCATGATCTGAAACATAAGATCTGAGCTTTAGTATTTATGATACGCAGGAGTTCATGTTTGTCAGATAAGTTGCAAGGAACAACTTTTGAACACGGGAACTCCCAATAATACTCTAAAAAACTGCAATTTGAGTGCTAATTCACAGTAATGACTCAATGTGAAAGTTATTTTGAAATGATAGATTGTAGAATTTAATACAAGGGGATTTTGGAAATGCTTTTATTGAATTACTCACTAATTACAGACATTTCAAAACATTTGCCATAATTATGTCATCACCGATTGCTTTTGAACCATTTTTCAATACATCAAATTCGAATTTTTCCTCACAAAATTAAAATATATTGCCTGTGGTAGAAAAACATCGCTAGTTTTCTAGCAAAGCCGTTAACCTACCTGTTATTCCTTGCATCGTACCCACCATACCATGCAAACTGCGTCCGTAAATTTCTCGCTTGCACAAACTTAGAAATACCAACAATTGAGATAACACCAGTAGCAGGTTTGCAATCAGGCACAGGGTTCCAGCAGTCCATACAAGTTTACTCCCGATTGCTGGTTGTGATCCGAAACCCCACTGTGCAATTTGGCATCGATATTCCGACAATTGTGTTAGTTGTGGCAAAGCCCCGGGACAAATTGACTGACAACGTAACAATGGACCGATTGACGGTGCTCGATGAATTTGATTGTGGTCTGACATTTGTTGGATTGCCTGATCGGGGCAAAGGTCTATATGTCTGGCCTCGTCGCTATCCACACGAATAAGCCAGGATGAAGTGAATAGACTTAGCAAAATGACAATCGATGAACAGGTGGACATACTAATCCAGATGAGTGCAATCCAGCTCAAAATGATTCGTGGCATGTATGGAGTTCATCCGTTTGGTCGTACGTTTCACTTGGGTACACAACACACGATGCGAGTGTTTTGGAGCTTTCCCCCGAACTGTTTACAGATTGTTTGTGGTACGATTTCTTGGCCAATTTGGTTTCGCGCCAACGAACCAATGAAATTCAGATTGACACAGCAACGGACATTGGTCTGCATCTAGTGCCGGTTGATAAACACAGGAGGCAATCACGTGTAGGTCGCAAACCATTCATTGTCTCTGTTGTTTGTTTCCGCAATCCTTCTGTGTAAACAACCCAAAGTAGCGCAATTTTCACAGAAAAAGTAACAAAATATCAAGTGTGCAATGAGTCATGATGCTAGAAGTTTTGGCGAAAAAAATTAATTGAATAAAGATTTCGATGTGGTGGTTATGTGGTGGATTTATTCGTGAAAAATTATAGAATGTTTTCTAGTAATATTCTTAGGCTCTGTGTAAGTGTTTTAATTTAGATTCGAGTGTTAAAGTATAAATTCGATTTGGTTTGTTGTTGAAAATATCGTTATTGTTGTACGGGCGAATATACGCTCGATAAGTATATTGGAGTAATGACTGATCGACTTTGAAATCGATGCCAAGAGCTTTCTGAAAACTCAGTTGGTCCGCTTTGTGACATACTAAATGCAGATACATTTTGGTTCTGTGGCAGCTAAAGCTTTGATAATGTGTACACAACGAGATCGTCTTGGTGTTTCATGGAAAAATAAGCTGGATTATTTTCGAATCATTCTGTTAAGCTGATCTTCAATCTTTACTTATCAAACTGATGAAGTCGATGGAGCAGGTGTCTGATTGCTGTTTCTTAAACATAGACCGCTACGCGTGAAATATCTTTTATTAACTGAACATAATGCTGGGCTGTGACATTTATTGTTGCAAGGATTTCACAGTCCGGTTAATACTACGAATGATCCCTCACTATATACATATAAAATACTCCCACGTCTTAGCAAGCTTCTAAAATCATCTCAAGCTCCTGGTTCGCTCAAATAACTTACAAGAGCCCTGTGAAATCATTATCAGTCCGTGCTTTCAATGACAACAGAGTGGGCGGTCAGTTGACTGGGCTCTTAAAACCAGTTTGCTTTTGGTAGATGGATATCGGCAGTTGGAAGTGGCTGGCAAGCTCGAATAACAAAAACTAATTTCAACACACTCCTCCTTTGTGCGTGACCCATTTGTGGGAAATGCTTTTGAATAAAATCCCGTGAAAATATCCTTCGTAAATTCCGATAGGCGAATATATGGCGTATATCGCTCACGTTCTGTCAACTCTCTGATGTCTTTTTGAATCTGCTTGCGTATGCAAACGCCAGAGAGGTGCGCTACATAAACAATCAGTGGCGCTAGGGTCATCACATGTGAACTGTTCCCGAAAAATTTATTGCAAATCTAATATATTTTCTCAGTTATCTAGAAGGCGTTCTCGTGATGCGCTTTCGCTTTTCCAAGAGTATAGAGTCAAAAATAAGCATAATGATATGTAAGCGATTTAATACATTATGTTTCAACGTTAGAAAACTGTTGGATCTATTAATCCAATCCATCACTCTGCTATTTTAGTGAACTAACGAGTGGACACTGTTCGGCTTTTTGTGGTCTGCTTACATGATAATAACTACAATCCGGTAAATTTAACCATAGTCGCTTCTATATAGTGGCTCTTTATAACGGGTCCGGATATGCATATGGTTAGCATGGCTTTGTCACCGGGCTTAGTATGCACATTTATTATGGACGCCGAATCCACAAAAATTGCTTTCGGTAATCTGAAAGAGAATTCTCTTTGTTTAGTGAATGTCCCAATGTTGTATCGACCATAATGCAAAATAAGTTTTTTATAACGAACTACATTGTGTTATTGATAGAGTTACTAGAAATGACATATTTGAAGTGGACATAGATAACAATACACGAACTGGATCAGTGGACGCTGAAAAAATTGCATAATATGAAAATTTGGCTCCTGACAGTTCTGTGATAACAGTGATTATAAAATTTAATTGTCGGACTAAAACCACGTATGCGTTTATAACACCATGTCTCAGCAATTGGTTACCTGGTACTCGGATAATTGTAAAACGGTTGGTGTGATTGATTGCATCACAATAAGCGCGCGTTGGATGTCTTCAATACTATATTATAAAGCATATCGCAGGTTCATTACAAGGATTGAGACAGGCACTGATCATACACTGCTTCGTGATAGCTCTGACTTAGAACGCTAAATCTATCTGGAGAAACCCTAGTAGATGTTTAAAAATAACAGAACCAAATTATCTAGAGAATAAAATGGAACACCTACATGTTAAATCTAAGTGGCTGGATAAGATTGTCGGAGAAATCGAGCAACAGTGGTTCAGAAGAAATGTCGGTACTTAAACTGTATTTTGCAAAACTCTAGTACATATTTAGTTACATGCGGATGACATATTGTGGAGATATCTGATCCGTCTACTTTGGTGACCGCATTCACACCAGCCTTTATTAGTTCTACCGACTTATCCTTAGGTTTTCATTATAATTTTTTACACCGGCCATATCTCTCCCCTGTCGTGGAGCTCCACGCGGTGGCTTGCGAAAAAAAGTCACTTAATGCAGAATTTTCTGTCAGTTATTAATATTAACTGAAAGTTCAGTATTGCTATACAATTCATTTTCTGTGTTCTAATTCCTCATTATTAGAATAAGGCAGAAATAACGTTGTAGCAAAAGGGATCTTTTTCCCATAGGCATCTGAAGCATTTTTCAGTCTTATTTTTAGTAATTTGCTCACGATTTTCTTCGGTAATCTAGCGCTGCTAACACATGGAAAAATCCGGTTCATTCCTAAATCAATGTTCAGATTTCATCGTACAGCGTTTTTCTGTCTGCTTTGCTTATACGCTTACAAAAGATTTACTGTTTCACTGACTGTCGAAAACTCCTGAGTGCTCAACGTTTTTGCAACTTCAGAACGTCGAATGTAACAAAATTCGACAAGCAAGCGAATTCGGAAACCACTGAATGAGTGGATGACAGCATGCACTAAACACATAAATTATCACTGATGTAGCAAAAGCTGCTTCCGATTTAAAAATGAACGTTCATAACGTAGGTAATTTATTAACCAGAACATTCAATCCATTGGATTTTCTGACAAGCAATTTGCATCAGTTAAACGGCGAATTTAAATGAAGCATATGAACGTTAGCAAAAAGTTGCTATTGACAATTGATTTCAAATTTCATTTTCATAGCCATTTTCTAATCGATCGATCCAAAACATTCTCCATTATATTTAATAATGTTTTTATCAAAATGATTGTTCACAAGTATTCAGCATACCGAGAATCGAAAGACAAAATAATTGAAGCTTTCAAAACAAGATTTTTGTAACCTTACATAAAAAGTATAGTAGCAATCATGCAACATTTTGTGTGATAGGCGGCTATACAATATGGATTAGGGACTTTATTTCACATAACAGAATTTGGTTCATCCTTTTCCGGAATGATATCGAATTATCTAATCTGTGAATAAATAATTCATTGATATTGGATTTTTATATTCGGGTTAAAAAGATTTGAAACGTATGTATATGCTTAGAAATCGAATTTAGTTTACAATAATAAATTATTCTCTGAATTTAAATAAATCTCTAAGTAATAATTGAAACAAAATCGGTATATTTTCTGGTGCTTTTATTCCCCGCACTTACACACTACCTGCGGTTTCTGGCTGTTTGCCGTCATCATGCGGATACAGTAAGATCCGTTTCAGTGAGCCTTGCTATAATTAATCGAACGTTTCAATACTTCGTCAAAAATCTTTATACAAATCCAATAAAATTGGTTCAGTATTTAAGATTCGCAATGTATTATTAAAATAGTAATCTACTTTGCGACAAATCAAGATGGGCAAATTCCTTAAAATCACAGGTATTGCAAATTCAGTGTACAATGAATCTAATTTGGCTTTCTCAAAATGATTAAAGGCAAACATCCAGGAAACCGGTAATGGATTGTAAGTATGGCGGTTGGCAGCAAAACATAAGGCAAATAAACGATATATTTTTTGGCGGGTGGGGTGAACTAAAGTTGGCGTTTTGTTAGTAATACATAGTGTTGCTGAAATCCCTAGCATTTGCATTCCAGAACCGGTTTCTTACTATTTGCCGTCGGAGATGGTTACATTAAATATGTGTTATTATATTTGCACAATTTCAAGATTATCACGCATGAGTGTTTAATGTGTGCTTGACTCATTGTCAGAATCTAAGGCGCATTAAGGAGACAAAATTACAGCACTTGCATCCAGCATGAATGATGTCAGAGACATATGGTGCATTACATTTTTCGCTGCTAGGCCTGACGTCAAATAGGTTAGATCAAAAGATAAATATTATTAATAAGAATCTTTTGTTGAAGAATATGTTCATCCGAGACGTTTGTATGCATACCCTATATGCAGTATACAAACCATTCGTTTTGGAAACAAAAATTGAAGAAATTTATCCTTTAAAATTACGCGTGAGAACAGTTCTGAACCGTATAACGATAGGTTTGTTTTCGTATAATTTATCAGATTCAGAGATTGAATTCAGATACAATCATACCAGATTCATGCATCAAGCACGAAATAGCCCGTTTGCTTAGATGGAAAAAGGGATTATGATGGGATTCATTATTCATTCATTCAGTCCTCTCCGTGCCGGGTGGCACATGAGGCCAAGACAACTTCACGCCAGTGGTTCCGGTCTGTCGCTGCTTCCGTTGCCGTGTGCACCGTGAATCTTTGTGCATGTAGTTCGCGTTCCAAAGTTCTGCGCCAAGTTTCCATGGGCCGTCCCCTTTTTCGTTTACCTTGCGGATGCCAGTGCATGGCTACCTTCGTATGCGAACTGGGATCCATCCTGCAGACATGACCGAACCACGGATCTGTTGTCATCGTTTCCGTAGCAATGTAGGTTTTACGGGATAGGGTTGCTAGCCCTAAGCCCAACCCTCCTCCTTTCTCAGACGGGCTTGGGACCGTCCTTGGCGGAGTTATTATGATGGGATAGCCGCCAATAAATTTAATTCTAATTCTCTGCCAGCAGCTATTACCTTAGCCTAAGATATTTATGATATGTGATTTTTCCTTTTATTAGTTGATTTGATCGAAGCTGTTTCGACATCAATGATGATTGTTGCTTTTATTGACATCACGGAAAATTACTTTGTGGGGTTACATGTCATTGCTCTACGTGTATCAAACAAAAAAATTACATTGCAGTTGATGCGGGATCGATACGCAAGGCGAACTTAATTACTAAACTGTTTACGCGTGCCTGACTGCGAAAGTGCATTCAACTTCTCAAGTGGAATCCATACCAGCAAATTTAATCGTGAGCGGTCCATTTACCATCACAAATTAAACGCATTATGCACTTAAGATCTGCTAATTTGTAGGCACATGAATTCGATTTGAATAAACATTTATTTTTCGAGTTAAGCGTTCCGAACCGTCATGCCCTTGAACCCTATTGAAACTTTAAAAATTTCACATGTTTAGCACAAAAAGCAGATTGTGCCTCATTCTCGTTGGGTCATTTATCGGAGCAAACAAGATAAAAGCTTCTGGAATTTGGGTTTTAATCGTTTAGCCTATACAATTCTGATATTTATGAACGTATATATGTTCACACCAAGTTTAGATCGAAAATTGCTATTCTGATTTTTAATGACCAGCTGGAAGCGAAAAGGTACTCTGTTTTGAAATTTGCTCGTATTAAAACTAGTGGTGTGCAAGTAAAAGATGCTGCGGGAGTGTCTTTTTCTGAAACCGTATTGTTCTACTGTGAGGAAGCAATTGTCTTCCAGATGTTTTGTGATGCTGTTTGCAATGAGGCGCTCCATCACTTTGGAGATCACCGTAGTAGTGTTACTGGTCGATAGTTGGATAATTCGGATCGATTTCCTCCATTGTAGATGAGTGTAATGATGCCACTCTTCCAATCACAGGGATGGAAACTTTGGGTTAAAGAGCGATTTAACAAGTAGGTGAGGGACGTACACAAAGCATAAGGACAGTTTTTGAGAATCAGCAGGGTCGGCCGAATTCCGTTTTTTCCACCAGTTTTGGATTTTTCACTCTGCTTAGTATTTAGACTTTCGGCAACATCCTGGTTATCGTTAGTTTTGAGGCGTCTAGGAATAATTTTAATCTCTCGAGGCCATTTGTATCGACATTGCTTACAATTTTTAAGAACGGCATCAGCCATACTGTCCGTCAGCAGTGCCTGTTTGAGGGGGCGCGGAGCCTCACCTTTGAATCCAAGGTCACTACCAGAGAGAAACCTGTCAGCATTTCCGAAAAGCTTACTTAGATTCCTCATCTCAATTCTCTATTCACTAAAATTCTCATGATTTGTTTATATGCTTTCGTTTTCAATCTATATCCAATTTAGCCAGAACTGGTTTGTCAATTTATATTTGTTTGTGAAAGTTTTGTGCTGCGTTAGCGCTATATCAGAATCATTTCACGCTTAAGCTCTGGTTTGTGAAACCTTGTTTGAAATAATCATGAAGCATCATATTTCATCATGTAATCGGCTCAACATTATTACTATTGATGATCTTCCATATCCACAGCATGACGATATCCGCAAAAGTCAATCTTACCCCGAAATTCGCTCAAAGTACATTATTTCGCTTTCAGAACAGCTTCATATTGAAAGACATTCATTCTATTTCCCACAAGATACCTTTGTCGAAAAGATCTTTTTGGATAACAATCACAGCCAAATTTATCTCGCTAATGTTGTATGTACATTTTCTGATAATATACGTATGTGTAATTTGTACAGAATTTGTCTTGTTTCTTGAACAATAGTTATTAACCTCAAATTTCGAACATTTACTATAAAAAATTGTTCCTCTCTTCTCCGTCTCCAAATTGATAATATTATTTGCGTATATCGAAATATTGTACAATAATCCGAGTAGACTTCGAACCTAATCTATTGCTGAAAATTCGTGAACACGAATAAAGTCATTCTTCTTCTTCTTCTTCATATTTAACGACAATAATTTAACAATTCTCGAGACAGAAAATTTGGTATGCAAAGGCAAAGAAATATAATTTTGTGATCTTTATTAGAAAAGCCCCGCACTAACGCAAAGATCCAAATATTGAAAAAATCCATTCGTCGAATTTAACTTACGTTCTATAAAAGAAAGTAAAACGCATGTGGATATTCTTTAATCATTGAAATTGTTGTCATTCTGGTCTAGGCGGTTAGTGGTACATTTAACATACGAAAACAATGCTATAAATGTGAGAATTAATATTTTAAACTTATTTCTCTTTTCCGCGATTATAAGATGAACTTGCTGTATTCTGAGGTAACGATGAAATGTCGTCTATTCTATTCCTATAATAGAGGGATCAGTGATAGCTGATCTGGTCGAAGCGAAAATTTTAGCAAATGATTTGAGAAGTAAAAATCCTCAGAGCGATATTCTCGTTCAAATGGTGGAAATATTCGTGTGCGATTTCTGTGGAAACTGAGGTTTCGTTAAAATTATCTGTTTGACAAATTGCTGTAAGGAATCGCTCGCCATTTCTCTAAATTCATAAATTCTAGCCTACTACACTATTTGAACGTAATTTTACATTTTGTACTGACTTGAGTCTTCTAAAAAAAGGTTCACATCTTTCTGAAATAAGTCAAATTAATTTTGGAACGAAATTAAGCACGAATTAATGATTTATATTGCCTTGTGCTCGAAACAAGACCCTATAGAAGTTAGTTGTAATTGAAAGTATTTTACATTTTGGTGTTTTCAGCTGTACCATTTCTTTGTTGAATGCTGTGTTTGATATCTGTTTTATTTATCTACATAAATGTGTACACAAATTTTAGACACCTGATGAGAATAATCTGTTAATTTCGAACGAATTTTTATTCAAAACAAATTTCGATCAGTGAATAACTAACATCAATCTCCCATTTTTGTTTTCCAAAGCAATTTCAACATAGTTTCTGGCAAAAGGTTAAACTGTCGTCGACAGAAAAATGCAATTCACCTGCCAAAGAGCTTACATTTTTCTGACAAAATTTGTCTCTTGCGCCAAAGTTGACAATCCAAATTCGGGATGTACGGTTAGTCCTGCTGACTCATTTCGGCGCTGTTAATCACGGAACAGTCACTGCGGAGAATGCTGATTAAAGTTTGATGGTAAACAATAAATCGACTTGTCACGCAAACCTTAATCGATTTTCATCACGCACTAATTGGAAACCGAGTGTCCCCGGGAATCTCACACACGAGAGAATCGGGTAAGGGGACGATGGTAGGACCATTCATAATCGATCTGTCCAAAATTTTGCGCAGGATGCATTGCGCTGAACTATCTTCGGAAGCCTAATGTTAGTCGAAAATTTCAAAATAATTTTAGCTAATTGTTGGTTGAAACATTAGTTAAGCATTGGAAATAGTCGTCGGCATTTTTACCAAATATCAAATGAAAAATTTAGGGCATGAGTTTAAACTTTTATATTGAAATGGCTTTAGAGGAACACTCATATACGTAAAATCTAATCAGTATTGTTCCCGCTTGAACTCCCGTCTTTCGCAAACCCAAATGACCTTGATAATAAGAAATGGTAAACAGCTTGTACGTACTGAAATTATAAATGTAAGGCAAGAAAACCTAGACCAACCACTCTGGCCCTGGACGAATGTCAATGCTTTTCGTTTATTTATTCGTATCTGGAAGAACACTTGGATAAATAGCGTAGAAAATGCAGAAGTGCTGTCTAAATCTAGTCAAATGATCATGTACACCCTCCCGCGGGTGTGCTGTACACAATATGTGGGCTATATACATAAAACGTAATATATTTTTGAGTCCAAAATATCTCCTCTATTGACGTAGAATCAGGAAAGCGAGCTATTTCATAGGTCGCGAATCACGAGACAGTTTTTATGAGATGTGATTGGTCTGGACGTTAGACCTTAGACTTGAGAACATCTTGTGCTTGCGTGCTCACTTTGGAGGCGCAGTATAACTTATTGTGTTCATGCTAGATGCATGGAAGATGCTTTCTACTGCTGATCGGAGGTCAGCATATTGACTTGGTACTGTGTATCGCGCTAAACGTTGTGGAAAAGAGAGCAACTCCCGATCGATATTATATTTTTTATGCGAAAAGTTGTGGAGTGTGAGAACCTCATACGCTCTTGATGCACATTCCTCGTTCACAACAGTAGCAGGATGCCAATAACAAAATTGTTTTGTGTGCTATATTACCAATCTGCCAAGTCGTTTTGCATACGATATGTGCACGTGAATTTCTCACTTCCGAGGTTTTACTTGAATACCACTGTTGCATAATGTTCGTACAACGAACGACGATGTTCAAACACAGAATCACGTAGTGATTCGTGGTCAAGCACTCAAGGTGCTTATGGATGACCAAAGTGATGTGTTGCTCACATACCCCGGAATTACACTGCACTACCGGTTTCTGGCTGTTTGCTTTCATCAGGTGGAGGCAGTATGATTAGGTTCAGTGAGCCTTGAAATAGTGGATAAATGGTAAACAAGGTGATACTTGAATGCCACTGTTGCATAGGGTTCGTACAACGAACCACGACGTTCAAACACAGAATCACATAGTAGAGTGTAATTTCGGGGGATATAAGCAACACATTACTTTTCTCATTTCCATGTTATCACCTTTTAGGTCTTGTCAAACGTATATTGTTTGGAAATTAAGTAGAATCATTAAAGGTGTATCTCCATTGTTGCCAATACTCATGACGTAACATTGAAGGATTTAGAACATTACCAATTTAATATTGTCAATCTTATAATTGCCAGAACCAGATGCCTAACAATGATATCATAATTTGCTGGAAAGATACCGAATTTCTCTGGGAAATCACATTTATGAATACATTTTCAAAATTCAAAATTCTATTTGGCAAAATCACTTTATACTAGTTTAAAAAGTTTTCTCGGTTGATGTTTATGAATAATTCACATATAGTTAAAGAGTAATTCGAATAGTGAGCGTGATTTATTCTCACTTGTTTTCTTGGGTTTGTAGTTTAATTCAATTCAATACAATACTAATCATTACAATTAGCGTTGCGATCAGCTATGTCATTTCCTAAAACTTTCGGATCTCTCTATATTCATGGAACCCCCAAAGAAACCAAGATTATCTGGAACGGATTTAACTTGGTGTTTTACGAAGGGTGAAATGCCTGATTCAATTATTACTGCGCATTTTCTTACTTTAGCAAGATAAGATGCTTATGCTCTGTTGAAAAATTTATCTTTTTCTATTCCACCTGCTAAGAAGATTTTCAATGAATTGAAATAAAATTTATTAGCTCATGTCACTCCGAAAAATTTCCAAATTGCTGAATGTGCTCTCTTCAATACAATGCAACGAATGAAAACCAATCTATTCGTCAATTTATTGTAGAATTACAAAACCAAGCTTCACGTTGTGCATTTGAAGATAAACTAAATGATCATTTAAGAGATCGCTTTAATCGCTGGTGTCAATGAACCCGATTTATATCGTCAGTTATTAATGGTGAATAATCCAACTTTTAAAAACGTTTAGGGAATATGTGAACATTAGGAAGATGTTTCAAAAGAAACCAATCGTCGAATTAATGCTGACACTCAATCTGTTTTGTTTGGAACTTCAAAATCTAAACGTCAGTCGAGCAACCGACCACAGCGGCAAAGTGATTCTGAGGTAAAACCAGACAGAATAAGCAAATTCAGCAAAAGTAATTCCAATTTTGACAATCAGAAGTTTGGGGAATGTACATCTTGAGGCAAGTTCCATTCTCCTTTTACTTGTCAATTTCGTAATGCTAAATGTTATAAACGTGGTAAACTTGGAAATATTCAGTTAGTTTTTCGAAATTCTAAGATATGTTATGTGCATAATAATGATACATAAGTCGTCAATGTAGAAAATCAGAGCACCTCACTATCTTTATCAGTCTTACCATCCACGGTTTCTCTTATTCGCAAACGTATATTCAGTCGTTATGGTTCTAACGAATGTATACTTGATGCAAGAAGTGTGGAATCATTAATTTCATCGAATGACTTTAAAGTTTTGCACCTGATGCTCATATTCATCAATCTGACATTTCGATTGACGGCGTTACCGGACATTCTGTACCAGTCGTTGGAGTTTGCACTATTCCAGTCAGCTAAACCAGTTGAGTGTTCATTAATTGTCATGAAATTGGGTCCACCTATCATTGGTTTAAAATCGCTGAGATTACTCAATATTTACTTTTCCTTTTTGTCTACAAGTTAATCATCAAAATATGACTCTCATGCAATAAAAATATCTAATTCTTCAGTGTGCATCGCTTTCAGGTGGTATGAAAATTAAAGTTATCCATTTAGAAATAACTGGCGATTCTATATTTTTAAAACGTCGCTTGATTGCACATGTTTCAAGGGAACCTGTTCGAAAAGTGATCAATTCTGTATGTGAACGTGGTATTCTTGTTTCCGTGGAAGTCTCCAAATGGGCCACGCCAATAGTTATGCTTCTGAAAAGAGATTACATGGTGACACAGAACCCTCGATTGATGAAGCGAAGTTGTACAACTGAGGAGCCGATAGCTATCTTATTCGTTTACATTGTTCGTTTATGTGCTGGAAAATCGATCTGAAGGATGCCTATTTGCAAGTACCACTTGATGAAGCATCAAGTGAAGCTACAACCATCAACACGCCATTTGGATTATATCGTTATAAGTTTCTTACGTTTGGATTATCTGTTTCACCAGCAGTATTCTAAGATGTGAGGAACAATAATTTTGATGGTCTCCCAGGTGTCGAAGTCAATCAAGACAACATTATTATTCATGCAGCCGATAATTGTGTTCATGATCAACGTTTATTAGCTCTACCCTCTCGTTTCAAACATTATAACGTGAAATTAGATCCGGATAAATGCATCATTTCTGTTAATGAGATTGATTGTTTTGGATACCGTGTATATTCTAATGGACTCCGTCCAGACCAGAATCATCTTAAACCTTTGGTGGAAATGAAATAACCAAATACTTTTGGTGAACTTCGATCGGTAATGGGAGTGTTACAATATTATTCCAAATTCATCCCAAATTTTGCAACAGTTGCTAATTCAGTGTTTACATTACTGAATGCTACCACGTTCAAGTGGACTGTCGAACATGAAAAGAAACTTCGGCATCTTTTATCCATACTGCAATTCAGTGCTGTACTTAAGCCGTTTACACCAAATTCGCGTTCTAATTTAATCACAGATGATTCTCCTCATGGAATTGGTGCTGTTTTAGAGCAAAATGTTCATCTGGTATTGTGTATAGCACGTCGACTGATTAAATCGGAACAAAGTTATGCTCAGACTCATCTAGAAGCGCTTACTGTTTCTTGAGCTGTCTTATGCTTACACAAATATTTATTTGGTCATGAATTCACTATAGTAACCGATCATGAAGCACTATTATTTACTTACAATCTGACGTCTTCATTGGCCAAATCTACTGCAGCAATGGTTCAGAGATGAAGCATAGTTCTTGGTGCATATAATTACACCATTGAACATCGCAGTGCAAAACAAATTCCGCATGTAGATTTCTTATCCCGCAATGCTGTGACATATAAAAAGACTGGCAGTAGAGACTGCTTGTTGGTTCAACCGCTGTGTGTATCTCGTTCAGATTTAAGATTTGAAACAAAGAATAATTTTGGTCCGATAATGGCTGCAGTTAAACGAGGTTGGTCAGCTACATCTAAGAAAAATATCCAGCTTACTATCAACGTCGTGGTGAATTATTTCAAACACCTGAAGGTCTGTTTTGTATAAATTATCGTATTGTTATTCAACCTCCACTTCGCAAACAAAATCTTGATGATTTGAATTCTGGACACTTAGGCATTGAAAAAATGAAATCGTTGGCCAGACAATTATGCTGGTGACCTGAAATCGATACTGATATCCGTAGAACTGCTTCTTCGTGCCATTCCTGTCAACACAAATTATTCCGTCAGCCATCAAAACGGACCCCATTGACTTTGGCTTATAAAAGCCTGCAACATATTCATATAGATTACTGTGGGCCATTCCTAAAGAAATACTATGCTCTTGTGATCATCGATACGTATTCAAAAGAAGTATTCCTCACTACTAAATCCAATTCTGATCTCACAATGCTTGCGTTAAGAAAGGTTTTTAACCCTAGTGTGCCTATAGCTATTGTCAGGGATAATGGAAGCCATTTCTCTGCTTCGCGTGTTACTCAGTGGCTGCATTCACTTGATTGCCGACATTTGTTTACTGCCCCTTGATATCCAAAGTCGAGTGGATTAACCGAAAACATTGTAGGTACGCTAGAACAAGCAATTTACTCTCGTTCACCAACAATATTTAATGAACTTGATCATTTTATTGACGATTTCTTGCCTCAATATCGTAATAGTAAACATTCAACTACTGGAAATACACCATCCATGTTATCGAAATCTCGATCCTTGAGATATAATATGCTGGAACTTTGATACGTCGGATTATCATATTATCGTGGGAATGATTACCGTCCAAGTACCGGTGTCGCATAAGATAAAATCGGAAGAACTATGGTAAAAATACTTGATCTGAAAGACCGAAAATTGCACAAGCGTCATGCAGATCAAATCATCTACCAGGATTCAGGTCAGTTGCGTTCTAATACTGGTTGCGTTAGCAATCATAACACAACATTTCTAGATTCTTCCAAAAATACTGAATCCAGTGAAACTGTCAGACGATCTGAAAGATTGAGGAACAAACCTATTCGAGGTAACAAAATTCCGATGACAATTGTGAACTGCGGTGGATGTGGCGATTGATCAAATGACAACCAATACTACTGTTATTCATATTACCATTGTTAAACCTATATACATCAATATATACAGCGTAATTCGAATACTGAGCGTGATTTATTCTCACTTCTATTCTTGGGTTGATAGTTTCATTCAATTCAATACAATAAAATTGATTACAAACATTTCGATGCTTACGAGAACGTTGGTATTGAATTTACATTCTAATGACCAGCTTTTAACCGTTTGTCTGCAACTATTAACCACTGAAAACGTTATTATATATTGCTGCTGATAATGATTAATCAAATATTCGGGTTTGAAGCCAAGATGTCTTTAGAGTTTATGCCGGAAACTCATTAAAGAATTAATATTGATACGCATCCTTAGGCAACTTCGTCATAAACTGAAGATACGATCTATTGCCGGCTGACCAATGTCGAGTATTTTGTGACTTTTGCGGGGATAGCTAGTAATTCGAAATAGTTTACAGTTATGAAAGTTGAGTATAAAGATATGCTTAATCTGTGATCGGAGTCTACCGACACCTCTGAAAAAACATCTGAGCAACCTCAATGTCAGAGACTGGTTTTGCTTCTGACAAAGATGAAAACAAATGGATGAAACCCATAATCCCATAAATCTTGTATACTAGTTAGATTCCAGGCTATCCTTCATACCACAATTATTAACATAAATCGTACTCAGATTGTTAATGTATCACAGATATTCAAGGCACTGGGTATTATCTGCAACCAGGGGTAAAATGAAGCTCTCAAGACACAGCATGATTTTGCATGTTCACACTAGTTAGAGGCAAAGTGATTGTTTTCAGCTAATCGGAAAATGTGAGCGTCGAAAATTCATCTTCATTTTCAGCAATTACACAACAGATACACTTTTGAAATAAACTTTCCCCACTGACTCGTTGATATATACGAGCCCGACATCCATGTCAGTGTAGGTATGAACGTATTGCATTGGAATCATCATAAATTTGGCGCTTCATCTTTCGATCAGAAATCACTCTTTGAATTCATTTGATCGCGGTGGTGATGCGTGAAATAAATTTACCATTCGAATTCATCATTCGATGATTGGAAGGTTTTAAGAGCATTTAAGGAAAACAATATTCTGAAAGCACCGTTTGGATGGGCGAAGTGTATCAGCAATGAGTGTTAATCACAAACTTTCAGATGATATGCATATCCCCACGCTCCAGAACAAAACAAGAGCAAACCCTTAATACAATGGGACTCGGAACGACTGCACACGGACGGTTTAGGCAACAACAACCTCAAATTCATAAGTAAATGGGGCAAGTGTCAGTCTTGATCAAACGATATGGAATTCGCCATGGTTGGTCGAAACCGCCCCAAATGGCTTGGACTTGAAATAAACCGGTTAGAACAAACTCGATTGACAAACTAGAGCGAGGGAACAACCAGGACAGACACTGTTCAAGTCAGCGTTGTGAGTACTTGAGTTGCCTAAATAAGAGCGGCTTTTTCTTCTTTATAATTTGTGTAAGAAAAACGCGTTTAATCAATCGGTTTTCTCTGGTGTTGTGGAATTCTTGAGTGAATGTGAGTTGCGTTGGACAGGTTGACCTCAGGGATGAATCGAGACGCAATCGTGGTGTCAAACGCGGGGGTGAGGTGACCAATGTTGCCTGAAGCCTGTGCAGATAACGTGATAGAATTTAGAACAGGGCACGCGATTTGGCCTCAAATGATTTAACGTAATAACTTCCGACCACTCTCCTCGCCCCTTCTTACAATAGGACTTCTTTGGTTCTGAACATCTTAAACAGCAATAAGGTTGCTCGATGATTTCAAAAGGATTTGTTTGTGATGGAACATTCTCACATTAATTATTGGTTTACCGCATTTAGAAACTTGGCGGTTGAATATTACACATGCCTGAAGACTATTGATGATTTAGGGAAAGTGTTGATCATATCTTCCGCACCAACACATCACAACCGGTTTCCGGCAGTTCGCCTTCATCAGGTGGAGATAGTGAAAACAAGTTCACTTAGCCTTCAAACTGTGGTAAACAAAATTAAAATTTGAAGCGAATATTAAATATGGTTCGTACCACGAACCATAGTTTTCAAATATAATATCAGAGAGTGCTTCGTTGTCAAGCGTTTAAGACGCTTAGAAACGACCAAATTATAGTGGTGCTCACGTCCACCCTACTAATGACTTTTTTGTTTTACTATTAGCAATAAATTTGACAAAGTGAGAATAACAGCAGTTTGAGGAGTGCTCACAGCGGTTGATTTTACAATGAACCACCGGTTTCGTAATCTTTGTGCTCATTAGGTAGCGATAGTCAAATTTATTCTAATTCACTCTTAAACAGTGGTAAAGCGTTAAAGAATGTTTGTGCTAAAAATGCCGTTAAATAAGAGTAATGTAGCCCATATTTAAATAGTTCATAATTATAATGGATTTTCAATCCAAATCAAGCCGATGAAAATGACTAATATTGCAGCGCAGGTCACTTTGACATGAGCTATTTATGAATGGTCATGAAAAACCGGTTTTAATTCTACGAATCGCAACCTTTATTCGACCTTGAAACTGAAATCCGACTGTCTCGAACTGTGTGAAACTTTGTAACAATAAATTTGCTTAGTGATGGCAAGTTCAGTTGAATTAATCAATCAATTAAGCGTTCAATCGATTGTCCATGATTTGTTATGAGAAAATGGTTGGTGTCCATGAGTAAAATTGGTTAATAATTAAATTGTATCATGATAAAAAACATGAACAACAGATAATAGCAAGATTCAAGATTTATGGTAAAAAAGCAAATGGCATTAGCGAAACAGAATGTTGAGAGCTCGAAAGTAAATCCTTGGCCTTTAAAGTCTGTGTAGTGGATTGCACAAACGCGTTTAGCAAACAAACTCAAAACGCGAGCCACACCATCCATAATAATAAATTGTATATATGGATATTTTCCCGCTACGCTCTATTTTCCCCCATTGAGAAAAAGGTATTTCAAGGAGCGATTATATCTCCCTTCTTCTTTTCTGCAGTGCATTATGTCGAATAAGTCCACAGAACAGAACAGATAAAAACATATCAAGAATGTGGACGTCACCTTTTCCAGCAACCTTATTTGGGCCCTTCCTCTAAATTCTCTCATTGCATAAGTTCGTAGGCTTTTCACTTGCGTTCGCTCAGTGAAAAGTCCAAGCTTATATCTCAGTTTATATTCTCTTGTACATTACCCCATTTCTGTACTGTTTACCAGTTATATTCCCTGCGCTTCGTTCAAAATATTGTCTTTCTCAAACTCTGTATCAGGATCGCTTCACGCACAACCTCTGTTTCTTAGGAAGAAATTGTTTAAACTATCTTGAAACAAAATGTTTCCGCTAGCAAGCTACTTATAGATATTATCTTTACTGGCAACTATCTACCGCTGAATGTCCATGTCCATACTGCTTTGGAAAACCTTGTCATATCAGAGGTCTTTTATCTTAGTTGCATCAAGATACCGTTCTCATAAAAAAACTGCTTATCAAACAATTACGATTAAATTTATCTCGTTGACATTATGTGCACATTTTACGCGTATTTTTAAGTGTAAATTGTACCGAAATATTCTTGTTCTTTTAACAGTGGTCTGAAGCTGAAACTCAAAAAACTTTAGATTAAAGCGTTGTATTTCTTCTTAAAACACTTTCTGGACATAGATCGTAGATCTTGATAGCGTAGAAATGATAATGCGGAATATGAAAACATATTGGGAACGGCCAATGTATGGCGTTGCTCTTATCTACTGCATTTAAACACCAAAATCGGTTGGTGGCTGATTGCAGTCATTGAGTAAAAACGGTAGGATTGGGTTCACTGAACCTAGAAACAGTGGAGAAGTAGTAAACATAGTCAAGACTTCACGCTGAATTGATTGAAATAATAAATGATGGTGAGAATGCGGTCGATTAGGTGGATGGAGTGGATATCTCTACAATTTGGCGTCCTTTGCGCAGTCGACAAACCTTAAGGTGCACACTGATCAGGCGAGCAGGTTGTCGGTTAGCCAACGTTGATTGCATGTGTGACACATCATTCCAGGGAGTACATTACCTAAAATTTAGCTTGTCTGTCTGCTTGCGCAACTTAGAATTTGTCAGGTAAATGCAATTAAAACCTGAACCTTTTTCGTACTGACACCCATGGTCGGACGCAACTTCTGTGTCGGACGCGCAGCTTCACTTGAAACTTCTCTAAGCGATTCATTGTAAATTTATCTCTCATGAGTATGGATTCCTGATCACTTTCATATATTGCAATATCTTTAAGATCTTGTGTGTTCTTGTAGACATTATGCACGTATTAATTTCAGCTCGTGCACAAATTTATCGAAAAATAATTTCGGATTGGATTACCTATTTACTTTACGAACTGTAGCTGTTTAAGAGAATAAAATTGCCGGTTGCAACTAAACCAAATTGACACGAACCATTAATCCAAAATCGTTTTTCAAAAAGAGGTAGCCACCTAACTGAAAACATGCTGGGCAATTTTCAATATGGATAATACAAACCACAAGCTAGGTTAAGACATTTGTGAAAACAAAATTCAGTTTACAGTTCCAATATATATTTGATCACTATTTTAGTTTACAATGCAAAATAATGATAATAGGATTTTTATTTCGAGTAAAACGTGAAACAATATTTTGCGTATAAAGGGAAAATTCTGACACAACTGTACCATATGCAACAGTTTTCAGGAATTGTTGTTTCGTCAAAAGTTACCATCCCAATTGATTATGGCAAATGAAGAATAATGTTTCAGTGTTCTTTCATTACATAAGCGTCACGTGGGTTTGCCATATTCATGTCGAAATTTATAGTGATATGTAGGTGATGAATATCGAGTTTCGACGCTAGGAACTGGCGATCGGAAAGATCTTGCAAGATGGGAAGAATCACTGGGTAAATGCTCTTTCTGCTCTGTTGTGTATTCGACCAAATTTATTTGTCTGGAAATAACAACTGCATTCGGTTCTTGATAGGGGACTGCATAAGTCATTATCCATTTGCTAGGATCAGGCTCTTCTACCAAATGAATCCACCCCGCATGTTTTGCCGAGAGGAATGAGCACCATTTTGTTGGAACGAAAGCTGAAAGGGGATACGCTAAGCCTTCCTCGGTTGATCGAAGTAAAGGTCTTGCAGGCCAATCCGCTGCAACGTCACCGCTTTCCCATGAGAACAAGCCTAAGTTTATGGCATCAATCGGACTGATCCATGAGCACGGTGGACCACTGGGACAGATTTTCGTTAATTGGAACACGCGACAAGAGGCGGTTTCTTCATCGCTCTCATCAGTTCCCACGGGAGAAGGAATTTCGGTTGAATCAAGAACTGCAACTTGGACAAATTGACGTCCAACAGCTTCCTCGATTGTTAAATGCTGATTAGCTATCGTATCTAGAAATCGAATTTCGTCGCCTGTGATTTCTAGAATTCCAGAAAGACATGCTTCCTCTGGGGTTAACACATCACCTCTGGCTGTATCCACGACGCTGAGTAGTTGAGTTTTCCGCCAATCGAAATACGTACGCTCAATTAACAAAATGATAGGCGAGGTGGGCTCACTCGTTACACTTGGATCTGTTCTTGTGTGCGCTAAACGGATACGGCCCATACGATAGGCGGCTGTAAGTGGAATGGCCTCACCGGTTGTTGGATCAACATACTCATTTGTTGCACCTAAGCGTAACCATCCCCGGCGGACTGCCATTGATGCTGGAGCAAAAATACCCGTCGAGGGACTGGCGACTTCACGGATAGAATTCCAATCGAGATCTGTTAACGGGCATCTGGTTTCTAGCAATTCGTATTGCAAGGTTCTTTGACGCAGTTGAACGATGAAAGAGGGTCTGTAAGATAAAAATCAGGCATAGTGTATTAAGCCTCAACATTTGGTTATGTTCCGGTATTTACTATCGTTCTTTGCAAAATGAACAAAAAGTTCCTTTTACATTTCAACCTAGAAATGCGGAAAAATGAAAACAATATATTTGCTTCTAGATACATTAGTGATAGGTTAAGTAACTGAAATTGTGGAGTTTCGACTTTCAAACTATTTCGTTTAAAATCATGGATGATTAAGCACTGCTTCTAAAAAATTTATTAGACTGATGAAGTACTCATTCTGTTATGGGGGTGTTCGAATTGCTTGTCAACTTCGACATGAAATTCTGTGGTTTAAAATTGCATTCGTGTGAGCTAGTCTATTGGTTACAAATTAATGTGGTATCGAATGTCAAACAAATTTCACAACTTATATGCGACAGAATGTCTTGAGATTCAAGGAGAAATGATGTTGCTAAATAGGGCTGAGGGGGCAAAACTCAATTCGCAACAAACGCGAAGAATGTTGATTTCTCTTTCCTTTTTCTCATCAAGAAAATGGTATCGCCTAATTCGTCTTTCAGAATGGACCTAAACATTTATGCATTATGACTCAGTTTGAAATAAATCCACGAAGCGGATGATAGTTCCATGTTATTCGGAATTATTCTTGAACCGTATTAATTGTATTAGTTGTCACTTAGATGTGGTTTCTATTTTCCTGATTACCTCAAGGTGATTGTAAAAAATGCCGCCAAACACAGAAGAGATACTTCCAACAGATTGTTCGAGATATATAAAACATTTGCGCAAACAAATAAACGACCCAAAGTATTTTAAGTTCGTTGATGTTCGAGCTTATTAGTAACCGGTATATGTAACCAGGGAGGATAACCATTTGCAAACAATTAATTATGATTTCATTTGAGTTAAACCATCTTTCGGAGTTCTAAGAATCGCTAACAATATTGCAACATGAGCCGTAGCATTGACTCGTCAACTCGCCCGCTCATCAACTCGTCCAATCAAAACGAGAACTTTCACTGAAATTTCGATCATTGTTATTCAACGTATTTTTCGTTTTTAGACTAATCAATAAGGAATTATCCTTGAAAATATTCACAAACACCATTATGCCGAAATTTTATCGGTTGGCTTTTGATGCATCTCGCAACATGATCAACAATAATTACGCACAACAGAGTCCATTACAAACACGGAAGTAAACATAAAATGTAAAAATAAATTATAAAAAACAATAAAAACAATATTATATATATGTATGTATGTATACGGAAACTTTTTTTATAATATATAATTTTCATAATTCGCCCTGATGTTCCTACTTTGCGTATGAAATAATGGAGACAACAACAATAAACTGTCGAGGTGTTAGACGCAAGCAAATCATCTTTGGATGACAAAACGTTTTTGAGTGAAATCAAATGATCCGCGTTGCGCAAGCTGTCGTAATCGATCGATAAACTACTTTATAATTGTTATTGTCATATAAATGTTTATTTTGCGTTTCTACATTTTATTTTGCATTTAGATTCTTGAACCGAAAACCTGAATGATGATATTCAGCATTTTACTTTTGATTGAAAACTGTGATAAGAATTACAAACACTAATGGACGTGAATTTAGTGAAAAAAACAGACTAACCCTTCGCGTAAAGCTTGTAACTCTTCTTCAGGAAGTGCGTGGATGAGCGGCCGGTCGGTAAAATCTTTTCGTCTCGGTGTGATTCTGTAGGCATGATATTTACTCGGTTCTGGTACATTGGGAGAGAGGGTTTCGTCTCCTAAATCCGTCTGACAACCGACAGTGATCAACATTTTAGACGCTTGGTCAATACTTGAGCTTGCAATGTGTGAACGAGTCTCATAGCCGATGAGTTCCGTGAGCCATGGCACATTCTGTAAAAATGAACTGTCATCTCGTCGCAAAACTTGAATACCCGCAACGATGACATTATGGAGATTGACACCTGCCCAATTCAATTCATTCAGGGACACCAAATTCTCCAGTTCAACGGCAGTTGTTTGAGTTACCGCCGTTTGTGCATTTTGTAATGAAGTTACATGTGTGCGATCATCTCTTTCGAACAAATTTGTATCTACTTGTATTCCAAGTTCACACACAACTAATTCTCGTTCATCTGAAATCTCTTCCGTGATTTGCTGTATGAGTTTCCTACGTTTTTGATTGTAAATCTCAGAATACTGTTCTTCCGTTTTTCTGTAAACATCTCCATCTTCCGAATCTGCTGCAGACGTGGAATCATGCTGAGAGTGTTCATCATCACATTGCGTCCATGCTTCAACAATTTGATCTCTGAGTAGTCGATGTTGGTAGGACGTTTCCACTTCATGGAACATGTCATAATCAGAATTTAAATAGAGGAACTTTTGAGAGACGGCGAAGGTCTGCGTTGAAGTTGAGAAAAGAGTCGGAGCGATTTGCGTTTGTTCCTCCATTAGTTGTCCCAAACGGTTGCGAATAAGATAGTTCTCATAGGTATTGTCGAAGCTATCGAGGGAAGCAGAACGAGAAACAGGCGATTTAGTTCGTTCATATTGAACGTGACTCATTAGATCAACTTGGACGCCGATATCAGCCAGAGATGTTTCTCTTTCACTGATCCAGGTGGATTGCTCTCTAACAAAGCCGTTGGTGCGACGACGTTCGTATACATTGTAATCTGAAGATGTGAATATCATATTCCGCAGTAATTCGAATAACTCTGGTTCCTCCAAAAGAAATGAGGCGATCTTCTGTTTGTCGATTTGAGTGGAACCATCAGCAGTGAGTTTTGAAAATATGCCCAGATCAGCTGCACAGGATTTTTCTGAAATCCCACCACTTTTGAGGAAATAATGATACATTTTGTTGGAATAAAGTTTGGATAATTTTTCCTTCAGAACACTGACGGTAGAAACAGATTGGTCTAATGTAGACACAGCTATAGAATCATGCATTTCTAAATCATCCGGCACTTGCAGGCCAGAGTCGGCAACAAAAGAGGCATCACGAGGTGGTAAAAAGTAATAATGCTCCAAGACGCGCTCTCTGTAATCTGTCACAGTAGTGCTTTGAAAGAGTACTGGAGACCGGAAGTCGGAGGGATCTGTAGTAACCCCGATGGAGGTAGTTGAGAAATCGCGAGATGGACTAAGTTGAATGCCAGAAGAAGGATCAGTTTGAACTGAGATGTCAAACAAAGGAGGAGAAGACTGGGATTGACAAGCAGCATTTTTACGATACAGTGTAGCAGAGACAAATGAATGATGCCCGGACGAATCCAATACAACTGAAGGAAAATAAGCAGCATCGATTGAACATATTGGTAGACTAATATCAGAGAAGAAAGCACCGCAATGAGAACAACGAGATGCGCAAAAAAGCTCTTGTGTGTCGCAACCAACGTTCACGCGCACAACTTTGCCCAAACCTGCGATATCCAAACCACCGCTCATGTCCGTCTGTACACCGAAACCTTTCGGTAATACCGCCGAAGACGTGGCTGATAACAACGCATCAGCCCACTCAGACGAACTAGCTGAACAACACGCGTCGACCAGATGAGCGCATACTGGCAAACGAGCTTCCTCAGATGACACACCTAAACCAGCTCGCTGTCTCTCATCAGCAGTCAATTCAACCGGCAATCCAGAATCCACACCACCGTCAACTCCAACGCGTATCACCGGTATGCCTTCCGGCCGAACGCCGTCAAGACCGTCAACCTTCACACCAACAGTATGGCCAGCTTCGTCCACGTAGAACGCGAGCACAGCACGAGTCTCCACCTGGCCGTCAGCTCGCACAACACGCACGTATCCTGTGTAGTGCCAGATACACCAATCCCGGGAGCTCCTTCGCTCACACCGACGCCTGTCGCAGACGTGCCCTCCGAAATCGAACCAACAGCCAAACGCTGACCACAAGCTGAACAACACATAGCACCCGGTTCCTCTTCGACACCCACGCCAAACTGCAACAAGCCGTGGTGCACACTAGAAACGTGCGCCTCAACAAGAGGAGCACCTGTCTGTGACCAAGACTCAACCGCACGAATTGACACGTCCTTGTCCTCCACTCCCACGGGGCTGCACACGTAGCTCACGCACACGTCAGTCAGTCGCCCAGATACATCTCCTGACATGAACACCTCCGCACCACCGCCAAAACTTTCCGTTCCAGATAAACCACCACGAACCACGGGGCCAACTGTCTGTGACACATCACTCGTAGACTGCAACAGCACGTGCTGAGCCGCCTCAACTACTGGCACGGGGATCAAGCTCACCTGAACACCGGCTTCACGAACATTGCGTGCACTGCTGGCCAATTCACCAAGGCTAACACGGTCACCGCTTGTCTCACCGATCAAGCTCTCGCCCTGCGCATCCGTCACGGACGATGTAGCCACTCCAACAACATCGGCAAACGTACCCGATTTCGAACTCAACACGGCACGCTCAAGCTCTTCCGTGTCACAACCAACGTTCACGCGCGCAACTTTGCCCAAACCTGCGATATCCAAACCACCGCTCACGTCCGTCTGTACACCAAAACCTTTCGGTAATACCGCCGCAGACGTGGCCGATAACAACGCATCAGCCCACTCAGACGAACTAGCTGAACAACACGCGTCGACCAGATGAGCGCATACTGGCAAACGAGCTTCCTCAGATGACACACCTAAACCAGCTCGCTGTCTCTCATCAGCAGTCAATTCAACCGGCAATCCAGAATCCACACCACCGTCAACTCCAACGCGTATCACCGGTATGCCTTCCGGCCGAACGCCGTCAAGACCGTCAACCTTCACACCAACAGTATGGCCAGCTTCGTCCACGTAGAACGCGAGCACAGCACGAGTCTCCACCTGGCCGTCAGCTCGCACAACACGCACGTATCCTGCGGTAGTGCCAGATACACCAATCCCGGGAGCTCCTTCGCTCACACCGACGCCTGTCGCAGACGTGCCCTCCGAAATCGAACCAACAGCCAAACGCTGACCACAAGCTGAACAACACATAGCACCCGGTTCCTCTTCGACACCCACGCCAAACTGCAACAAGCCGTGGTGCACACTAGAAACGTGCGCCTCAACAAGAGGAGCACCTGTCTGTGACCAAGACTCAACCGCACGAATTGACACGTCCTTGTCCTCCACTCCCACGGGGCTGCACACGTAGCTCACGCACACGTCAGTCAGTCGCCCAGATACATCTCCTGACATGAACACCTCCGCACCACCGCCAAAACTTTCCGTTCCAGATAAACCACCACGAACCACGGGGCCAACTGTCTGTGACACATCACTCGTAGACTGCAACAGCACGTGCTGAGCCGCCTCAACTACTGGCACGGGGATCAAGCTCACCTGAACACCGGCTTCACGAACATTGCGTGCACTGCTGGCCAATTCACCAAGGCTAACACGGTCACCGCTTGTCTCGCCAATCAAGCTCTCGCCCTGCGCATCCGTCACGGACGATGTAGCCACTCCAACAACATCGGCAAACGTACCCGATTTCGAACTCAACACGGCACGCTCAAGCTCTTCCGTGTCACAACCAACGTTCACGCGCGCAACTTTGCCCAAACCTGCGATATCCAAACCACCGCTCACGTCCGTCTGTACACCAAAACCTTTCGGTAATACCGCCGCAGACGTGGCCGATAACAACGCATCAGCCCACTCAGACGAACTAGCTGAACAACACGCGTCGACCAGATGAGCGCATACTGGCAAACGAGCTTCCTCAGATGACACACCTAAACCAGCTCGCTGTCTCTCATCAGCAGTCAATTCAACCGGCAATCCAGAATCCACACCACCGTCAACTCCAACGCGTATCACCGGTATGCCTTCCGGCCGAACGCCGTCAAGACCGTCAACCTTCACACCAACAGTATGGCCAGCTTCGTCCACGTAGAACGCGAGCACAGCACGAGTCTCCACCTGGCCGTCAGCTCGCACAACACGCACGTATCCTGCGGTAGTGCCAGATACACCAATCCCGGGAGCTCCTTCGCTCACACCGACGCCTGTCGCAGACGTGCCCTCCGAAATCGAACCAACAGCCAAACGCTGACCACAAGCTGAACAACACATAGCACCCGGTTCCTCTTCGACACCCACGCCAAACTGCAACAAGCCGTGGTGCACACTAGAAACGTGCGCCTCAACAAGAGGAGCACCTGTCTGTGACCAAGACTCAACCGCACGAATTGACACGTCCTTGTCCTCCACTCCCACGGGGCTGCACACGTAGCTCACGCACACGTCAGTCAGTCGCCCAGATACATCTCCTGACATGAACACCTCCGCACCACCGCCAAAACTTTCCGTTCCAGATAAACCACCACGAACCACGGGGCCAACTGTCTGTGACACATCACTCGTAGACTGCAACAGCACGTGCTGAGCCGCCTCAACTACTGGCACGGGGATCAAGCTCACCTGAACACCGGCTTCACGAACATTGCGTGCACTGCTGGCCAATTCACCAAGGCTAACACGGTCACCGCTTGTCTCACCGATCAAGCTCTCGCCCTGCGCATCCGTCACGGACGATGTAGCCACTCCAACAACATCGGCAAACGTACCCGATTTCGAACTCAACACGGCACGCTCAAGCTCTTCCGTGTCACAACCAACGTTCACGCGCGCAACTTTGCCCAAACCTGCGATATCCAAACCACCGCTCACGTCCGTCTGTACACCAAAACCTTTCGGTAATACCGCCGCAGACGTGGCCGATAACAACGCATCAGCCCACTCAGACGAACTAGCTGAACAACACGCGTCGACCAGATGAGCGCATACTGGCAAACGAGCTTCCTCAGATGACACACCTAAACCAGCTCGCTGTCTCTCATCAGCAGTCAATTCAACCGGCAATCCAGAATCCACACCACCGTCAACTCCAACGCGTATCACCGGTATGCCTTCCGGCCGAACGCCGTCAAGACCGTCAACCTTCACACCAACAGTATGGCCAGCTTCGTCCACGTAGAACGCGAGCACAGCACGAGTCTCCACCTGGCCGTCAGCTCGCACAACACGCACGTATCCTGTGCTAGTGCCAGATACACCAATCCCGGGAGCTCCTTCGCTCACACCGACGCCTGTCGCAGACGTGCCCTCCGAAATCGAACCAACAGCCAAACGCTGACCACAAGCTGAACAACACATAGCACCTGGTTCCTCTTCGACACCCACGCCAAACTGCAACAAGCCGTGGTGCACACTAGAAACGTGCGCCTCAACAAGAGGAGCACCTGTCTGTGACCAAGACTCAACCGCACGAATTGACACGTCCTTGTCCTCCACTCCCACGGGGCTGCACACGTAGCTCACGCACACGTCAGTCAGTCGCCCAGATACATCTCCTGACATGAACACCTCCGCACCACCGCCAAAACTTTCCGTTCCAGATAAACCACCACGAACCACGGGGCCAACTGTCTGTGACACATCACTCGTAGACTGCAACAGCACGTGCTGAGCCGCCTCAACTACTGGCACGGGGATCAAGCTCACCTGAACATCCGCTTCACGAACATTGCGTGCACTGCTGGCCAATTCACCAAGGCTAACACGGTCACCGCTTGCCTCACCGATCCAGCTCTCGCCCCGCGCATCCGTCACGGACGACGTAGACACCCCAACAACATCGGCAAATGTATCCGATTTCGAACTCAACACGGCACGCTCAAGCTCTTCCGTGTCACAACCAACGTTCACGCGCGCAACTTTGCCCAAACCTGCGATATCCAAACCACCGCTCACGTCCGTCTGTACACCAAAACCTCTCGGTAATACCGCCGCAGACGTGGCCGATAACAACGCCTCAGCCCACTCAGACGAACTAGCTGAACAACACGCGTCGACCAGATGAGCGCATACTGGCAAACGAGCTTCCTCAGATGACACACCTAAACCAGCTCGCTGTCTCTCATCAGCAGTCAATTCAACCGGCAATCCAGAGTCCACACCACCGTCAACTCCAACGCGTATCACCGGTATGCCTTCCGGCCGAACGCCGTCAAGACCGTCAACCTTCACACCAACAGTATGGCCAGCTTCGTCCACGTAGAACGCGAGCACAGCACGAGTCTCCACCTGGCCGTCAGCTCGCACAACACGCACGTATCCTTTGCTAGTGCCAGATACACCAATCCCGGGAGCTCCTTCGCTCACACCGACGCCTGTCGCAGACGTGCCCTCCGAAATCGAACCAACAGCCAAACGCTGACCACAAGGTGAACACACAGACACCCGGGGGGTTCCTCTTCGAACACCACGCCAACTGCACAACAAGCCTGGGTGCCCAACTAAAACGTGGCCTCAACAGAGGAACACCTGTCCTGTTGACCAAGACCACCGCACGAATTGACAGCGTATCTTGTCCTCCACGCCCACTGGTCTGTCACACGTAGCTCACTCACAAAACCTCAGTCACGTCCCCCCAATACACTCCTGACATGGAACACCTCCGCCCAACCGCCCAACTTTCCGTTCCAGATAAACCACCACGACCACGGGGGGCCCCCCAACGTCCTGTGACAACATCACGCGTAGCTGCAACAGCACGTTTGCTGAGCCGCTCAACTACTGGCACGGGGGATCATCTCCACCTGAACACACCGGCTTCACGACATTGCGTGGCATCTGCTGGCCAATTCACCCAAGGCGGAACCGTCCACCGCTGTCTCTCCAATCAAGCTTCCTCGCCCCCCCTGTGTCCCCGGGGGGGCCAAAAAACACAAAAACATCCGTCCACGGACGATGTAGCCACTCCAACAACATCCGCAAACGTACCCCGATTTCGAACTCAACCGGCACGCTCAGCCTTCCTGTGTCACAACCAACGTTCCGCGCGCAACTCTACTTGCCCAAACCTCGATAATCCAAAACCACCGCCTCACGTCCGTCTGTCACACCAAACCTTTCGTAATACGCGCAACGTGGCCCGATAACACCGCATCAGCCCACTCAGACGAACTAGCTGAACAAACACGCTTCGACCAGAATGCCGCATACGGCAAACGAGCTTCCTCAGATGACACCACCTAACCGCTCGCTGTCTCCTCACAGCAGTCCATTCAACCCGGCAATCCCGAATCCACAACCACCCGTCAACGCCAACGCGGTATCACCGGTATGCCTTCCCGCCGAACGCCGTCAGACCGCACCTACACCAACAGTAATGTGGCCAGCTTCGTCCACGTAGAACGCGAGCACAGCACGAGTCTCCACCTGGCCGTCAGCTCGCACAACACGCACGTATCCTGTGCTAGTGCCAGATACACCAATCCCGGGAGCTCCTTCGCTCACACCGACGCCTGTCGCAGACGTGCCCTCCGAAATCGAACCAACAGCCAAACGCTGACCACAAGCTGAACAACACATAGCACCTGGTTCCTCTTCGACACCCACGCCAAACTGCAACAAGCCGTGGTGCACACTAGAAACGTGCGCCTCAACAAGAGGAGCACCTGTCTGTGACCAAGACTCAACCGCACGAATTGACACGTCCTTGTCCTCCACTCCCACGGGGCTGCACACGTAGCTCACGCACACGTCAGTCAGTCGCCCAGATACATCTCCTGACATGAACACCCCCGCACCACCGCCAAAACTTTCCGTTCCAGATAAACCACCACGAACCACGGGGCCAACTGTCTGTGACACATCACTCGTAGACTGCAACAGCACGTGCTGAGCCGCCTCAACTACTGGCACGGGGATCAAGCTCACCTGAACACCGGCTTCACGAACATTGCGTGCACTGCTGGCCAATTCACCAAGGCTAACACGGTTACCGCTTGTCTCGCCAATCAAGCTCTCGCCCTGCGCATCCGTCACGGACGATGTAGCCACTCCAACAACATCGGCAAACGTACCCGATTTCGAACTCAACACGGCACGCTCAAGCTCTTCCGTGTCACAACCAACGTTCACGCGCGCAACTTTGCCCAAACCTGCGATATCCAAACCACCGCTCACGTCCGTCTGTACACCAAAACCTTTCGGTAATACCGCCGCAGACGTGGCCGATAACAACGCATCAGCCCACTCAGACGAACTAGCTGAACAACACGCGTCGACCAGATGAGCGCATACTGGCAAACGAGCTTCCTCAGATGACACACCTAAACCATCTCGCTGATCTCATCATCAGTGCCTTCAAACTCCAATCAACCGGCAATCACCAGACTCCACACCACCGCAACTCAACCTATCACCGGTAATGCCTTCCGCCGAAACGCCGTTCAAGACCGTAACCTTCACACCACATAATGCCAGCTTCGTCCCGTAGAACGCGAGCACAGCACAGTCTCCACCGCCGTCAGCTCGCACAACCCGCAACGTATCCTTTTGCAGTGCCAGATACACAATCCGGAGCGCCTCCTTCGTCCCAAACCCGACGCCCTTCGCAGACTGCCCTTCCGAAATCGAACCAACAGCCAAACTCTGACCACAAGCTGAACCACACAATGCCCCGTTCCCTCTCGACACCCACGCCAAACTGCACAATCCGTGGTGCACACTAGAAACGTGCGCCGCAACAGAGGAGCACCTGTCTGGTGACCAAGACTCAACCGCAGAATTGACACGTCCTTGTCCTCCCTTCCCCTGGCTGCACACGTAGCTCACGCACACGTCAGTCCAGCGCCCAGAACATCTCGCTGACATGACCACCCTCCGCCACCACTCCGCCACAACTTTCCGTTCCAGATAAACCAAAACCACGAACCACGGGCCAACTGGTGGTTCTGTGGACACATCACGTTCGTAGACTGCAACAGCAGGAGCACGTGCTGATGACCGCCTCAACTAACTGGCACTGGGATCAAGCTCACCTGAACACACGGCTTCACAACATTGCGTGCACTGCTGGCCATTCCCAGGTAATCCCGGTCACCGCTTGTCTCGCCCATCAAGCTCTCGCCCTGCGCATTCTCGCACGGACGATGTAGCCACTGCCAACAACATTCGTCAAACGTACCCACCGATTTCGAACTCACACGGAGCTAACTCTTCCGTGTCACAACCAACGTTCACGCGCGCAACTTTGCCCAAACCTGCGATATCCAAACCACCGCTCACGTCCGTCTGTACACCAAAACCTCTCGGTAATACCGCCGCAGACGTGGCCGATAACAACGCATCAGCCCACTCAGACGAACTAGCTGAACAACACGCGTCGACCAGATGAGCGCATACTGGCAAACGACTTCCCTCAGATACACACCTAAAACCCAGCTTCGCTGTCTCTCTCAGCAGTCAATTCTCCGGCAATCCAGAATTCCACAACCACGTCAACTCCACGCGTATCCACCGGTAATGCCTTCCGGCTCGAACGCCGTCAGACCGGCCAACCTTCACACCAACAGTATGGCCCAGCTTCGTCACGTAGAACGCGAGGCACAGCACGATTCTCCACCTGGCCGTCACTCGGCACAACACGCCACGTATCCTGCGTTAGTGCCAGAATACACAACAATCCCGGGAGCTCCTTCGCTCACACCGACGCCTGTCGCAGACGTGCCCTCCGAAATCGAACCAACAGCCAAACGCTGACCACAAGCTGAACAACACATAGCACCCGGTTCCTCTTCGACACCCACGCCAAACTGCAACAAGCCGTGGTGCACACTAGAAACGTGCGCCTCAACAAGAGTAGCACCTGTCTGTGACCAAGACTCAACCGCACGAATTGACACGTCCTTGTCCTCCACTCCCACGGGGCTGCACACGTAGCTCACGCACACGTCAGTCAGTCGCCCAGATACATCTCCTGACATGAACACCCCCGCACCACCGCCAAAACTTTCCGTTCCAGATAAACCACCACGAACCACGGGGCCAACTGTCTGTGACACATCACTCGTAGACTGCAACAGCACGTGCTGAGCCGCCTCAACTACTGGCACGGGGATCAAGCTCACCTGAACACCGGCTTCACGAACATTGCGTGCACTGCTGGCCAATTCACCAAGGCTAACACGGTTACCGCTTGTCTCGCCAATCAAGCTCTCGCCCTGCGCATCCGTCACGGACGATGTAGCCACTCCAACAACATCGGCAAACGTACCCGATTTCGAACTCAACACGGCACGCTCAAGCTCTTCCGTGTCACAACCAACGTTCACGCGCGCAACTTGGCCCAAACCTGCGATATCCAAACCACCGCTCACGTCCGTCTGTACACCAAAACCTTTCGGTAATACCGCCGCAGACGTGGCCGATAACAACGCATCAGCCCACTCAGACGAACTAGCTGAACAACACGCGTCGACCAGATGAGCGCATACTGGCAAACGAGCTTCTTCAGATGACACACCTAAACCAGCTCGCTGTCTCTCATCAGCAGTCAATTCAACCGGCAATCCAGAATCCACACCACCGTCAACTCCAACGCGTATCACCGGTATGCCTTCCGGCCGAACGCCGTCAAGACCGTCAACCTTCACACCAACAGTATGACCAACTTCGTCCACGTAGAACGCGAGCACAGCACGAGTCTCCACCTGGCCATCAGCTCGCACAACACGCACGTATCCTGCGGTAGTGCCAGATACACCAATCCCGGGAGCTCCTTCGCTCACACCGACGCCTGTCGCAGACGTGCCCTCCGAAATCGAACCAACAGCCAAACGCTGACCACAAGCTGAACAACACATAGCACCTGGTTCCTCTTCGACACCCACGCCAAACTGCAACAAGCCGTGGTGCACACTAGAAACGTGCGCCTCAACAAGAGTAGCACCTGTCTGTGACCAAGACTCAACCGCACGAATTGACACGTCCTTGTTCTCCACTCCCACGGGGCTGCACACGTAGCTCACGCACACGTCAGTCAGTCGCCCAGATACATCTCCTGACATGAACACCTCCGCACCACCGCCAAAACTTTCCGTTCCAGATAAACCACCACGAACCACTGTGGTGCCAACTTTCTGTGACACAATGCACTCGTATATGCAACAGCACGTGCTGAGCCGCCTCAAAAATATCGGGCACAATACGGGGGATCAGCTCACCTGACACACCGGCTTCACGACATTTGCGTGCACTTCGGGTCCAATTCACCAAGCTACAAACAACGGTCACCGCCGTCTCGCCATCAAAGCTCTCGCCTGCTCATCCGTCACGGACGATGTAGCCACTCCAACAAACATCGGCAAACTTCCCGATTTCGAACTCAACACGCACGCTCAAGCTCGTTCCGTGTCCCACAACAACGTTCACCGCGCGCACTTTGCCCAAACTGCGATATCCAAACACACCGCTCACGTCCGCTGTACACCAAAACCTTTCGGTAATACCGCCGCAGACGTGGCCAGATACCCGCCATCAGCCACTCGCAGACGACTAGCTTAACACACGCGTCGAACCAGATTGACCGCATACTGGCAAACGCGCTTCCTCATATGGACACAGCGACCTAAACCAGCTCGCTTTCTCTCATCACAGTCAATTCAACCGGCAATCCAGAATCCACCCCACCGTCAACTCCAACGCGTATCACCGGTATGCCTTCCGGCCGAACGCCGTCAAGACCGTCAACCTTCACACCAACAGTATGGCCAGCTTCGTCCACGTAGAACGCGAGCACAGCACGAGTCTCCACCTGGCCGTCAGCTCGCACAACACGCACGTATCCTGTGGTAGTGCCAGATACACCAATCCCGGGAGCTCCTTCGCTCACACCGACGCCTGTCGCAGACGTGCCCTCCGAAATCGAACCAACAGCCAAACGCTGACCACAAGCTGAACAACACATAGCACCTGGTTCCTCTTCGACACCCACGCCAAACTGCAACAAGCCGTGGTGCACACTAGAAACGTGCGCCTCAACAAGAGTAGCACCTGTCTGTGACCAAGACTCAACCGCACGAATTGACACGTCCTTGTTCTCCACTCCCACGGGGCTGCACACGTAGCTCACGCACACGTCAGTCAGTCGCCCAGATACATCTCCTGACATGAACACCTCCGCACCACCGCCAAAACTTTCCGTTCCAGATAAACCACCACGAACCACGGAGCCAACTGTCTGTGACACATCACTCGTAGACTGCAACAGCACGTGCTGAGCCGCCTCAACTACTGGCACGGGGATCAAGCTCACCTGAACACCGGCTTCACGAACATTGCGTGCACTGCTGGCCAATTCACCAAGGCTAACACGGTCACCGCTTGTCTCACCGATCAAGCTCTCGCCCTGCGCATCCGTCACGGACGAGGTAGCCACTCCAACATCGGCAAACGTACCCGATTTCGAACTCAACACGGCACGCTCAAGCTCTTCCGTGTCACAACCAACGTTCACGCGCGCAACTTTGCCCAAACCTGCGATATCCAAACCACCGCTCACGTCCGTCTGTACACCAAAACCTTTCGGTAATACCGCCGCAGACGTGGCCGATAACAACGCATCAGCCCACTCAGACGAACTAGCTGAACAACACGCGTCGACCAGATGAGCGCATACTGGCAAACGAGCTTCTTCAGATGACACACCTAAACCAGCTCGCTGTCTCTCATCAGCAGTCAATTCAACCGGCAATCCAGAATCCACACCACCGTCAACTCCAACGCGTATCACCGGTATGCCTTCCGGCCGAACGCCGTCAAGACCGTCAACCTTCACACCAACAGTATGGCCAGCTTCGTCCACGTAGAACGCGAGCACAGCACGAGTCTCCACCTGGCCGTCAGCTCGCACAACACGCACGTATCCTGCGGTAGTGCCAGATACACCAATCCCGGGAGCTCCTTCGCTCACACCGACGCCTGTCGCAGACGTGCCCTCCGAAATCGAACCAACAGCCAAACGCTGACCACAAGCTGAACAACACATAGCACCCGGTTCCTCTTCGACACCCACGCCAAACTGCAACAAGCCGTGGTGCACACTAGAAACGTGCGCCTCAACAAGAGGAGCACCTGTCTGTGACCAAGACTCAACCGCACGAATTGACACGTCCTTGTCCTCCACTCCCACGGGGCTGCACACGTAGCTCACGCACACGTCAGTCAGTCGCCCAGATACATCTCCTGACATGAACACCTCCGCACCACCGCCAAAACTTTCCGTTCCAGATAAACCACCACGAACCACGGGGCCAACTGTCTGTGACACATCACTCGTAGACTGCAACAGCACGTGCTGAGCCGCCTCAACTACTGGCACGGGGATCAAGCTCACCTGAACACCGGCTTCACGAACATTGCGTGCACTGCTGGCCAATTCACCAAGGCTAACACGGTCACCGCTTGTCTCGCCAATCAAGCTCTCGCCCTGCGCATCCGTCACGGACGATGTAGCCACTCCAACAACATCGGCAAACGTACCCGATTTCGAACTCAACACGGCACGCTCAAGCTCTTCCGTGTCACAACCAACGTTCACGCGCGCAACTTTGCCCAAACCTGCGATATCCAAACCACCGCTCACGTCCGTCTGTACACCAAAACCTTTCGGTAATACCGCCGCAGACGTGGCCGATAACAACGCATCAGCCCACTCAGACGAACTAGCTGAACAACACGCGTCGACCAGATGAGCGCATACTGGCAAACGAGCTTCCTCAGATGACACACCTAAACCAGCTCGCTGTCTCTCATCAGCAGTCAATTCAACCGGCAATCCAGAATCCACACCACCGTCAACTCCAACGCGTATCACCGGTATGCCTTCCGGCCGAACGCCGTCAAGACCGTCAACCTTCACACCAACAGTATGGCCAGCTTCGTCCACGTAGAACGCGAGCACAGCACGAGTCTCCACCTGGCCGTCAGCTCGCACAACACGCACGTATCCTGCGGTAGTGCCAGATACACCAATCCCGGGAGCTCCTTCGCTCACACCGACGCCTGTCGCAGACGTGCCCTCCAAAATCGAACCAACAGCCAAACGCTGACCACAAGCTGAACAACACATAGCACCCGGTTCCTCTTCGACACCCACGCCAAACTGCAACAAGCCGTGGTGCACACTAGAAACGTGCGCCTCAACAAGAGGAGCACCTGTCTGTGACCAAGACTCAACCGCACGAATTGACACGTCCTTGTCCTCCACTCCCACGGGGCTGCACACGTAGCTCACGCACACGTCAGTCAGTCGCCCAGATACATCTCCTGACATGAACACCTCCGCACCACCGCCAAAACTTTCCGTTCCAGATAAACCACCACGAACCACGGGGCCAACTGTCTGTGACACATCACTCGTAGACTGCAACAGCACGTGCTGAGCCGCCTCAACTACTGGCACGGGGATCAAGCTCACCTGAACACCGGCTTCACGAACATTGCGTGCACTGCTGGCCAATTCACCAAGGCTAACACGGTCACCGCTTGTCTCACCGATCCAGCTCTCGCCCCGCGCATCCGTCACGGACGATGTAGCCACTCCAACAACATCGGCAAACGTACCCGATTTCGAACTCAACACGGCACGCTCAAGCTCTTCCGTGTCACAACCAACGTTCACGCGCGCAACTTTGCCCAAACCTGCGATATCCAAACCACCGCTCACGTCCGTCTGTACACCAAAACCTTTCGGTAATACCGCCGAAGACGTGGCCGATAACAACGCATCAGCCCACTCAGACGAACTAGCTGAACAACACGCGTCGACCAGATGAGCGCATACTGGCAAACGAGCTTCCTCAAATGACACACCTAAACCAGCTCGCTGTCTCTCATCAGCAGTCAATTCAACCGGCAATCCAGAATCCACACCACCGTCAACTCCAACGCGTATCACCGGTATGCCTTCCGGCCGAACGCCGTCAAGACCGTCAACCTTCACACCAACAGTATGGCCAGCTTCGTCCACGTAGAACGCGAGCACAGCACGAGTCTCCACCTGGCCGTCAGCTCGCACAACACGCACGTATCCTGCGGTAGTGCCAGATACACCAATCCCGGGAGCTCCTTCGCTCACACCGACGCCTGTCGCAGACGTGCCCTCCGAAATCGAACCAACAGCCAAACGCTGACCACAAGCTGAACAACACATAGCACCCGGTTCCTCTTCGACACCCACGCCAAACTGCAACAAGCCGTGGTGCACACTAGAAACGTGCGCCTCAACAAGAGGAGCACCTGTCTGTGACCAAGACTCAACCGCACGAATTGACACGTCCTTGTCCTCCACTCCCACGGGGCTGCACACGTAGCTCACGCACACGTCAGTCAGTCGCCCAGATACATCTCCTGACATGAACACCTCCGCACCACCGCCAAAACTTTCCGTTCCAGATAAACCACCACGAACCACGGGGCCAACTGTCTGTGACACATCACTCGTAGACTGCAACAGCACGTGCTGAGCCGCCTCAACTACTGGCACGGGGATCAAGCTCACCTGAACACCGGCTTCACAAACATTGCATGCACTGCTGGCCAATTCACCAAGGCTAACACGGTCACCGCTTGTCTCACCGATCCAGCTCTCGCCCCGCGCATCCGTCACGGACGATGTAGCCACTCCAACAACATCGGCAAACGTACCCGATTTCGAACTCAACACGGCACGCTCAAGCTCTTCCGTGTCACAACCAACGTTCACGCGCGCAACTTTGCCCAAACCTGCGATATCCAAACCACCGCTCACGTCCGTCTGTACACCAAAACCTTTAAGTAATACCGCCGAAGACGTGGCCGATAACAACGCATCAGCCCACTCAAACGAACTAGCTGAACAACACGCGTCGACCAGATGAGCGCATACTGGCAATCGAGCTTCATCAAATGACACACCTAAACCAGCTCGCTGTCTCTCATCAGCAGTCAATTCAACCGGCAATCCAGAATCCACACCACCGTCAACTCCAACGCGTATCACCGGTATGCCTTCCGGCCGAACGCCGTCAAGACCGTCAACCTTCACACCAACAGTATGGCCAGCTTCGTCCACGTAGAACGCGAGCACAGCACGAGTCTCCACCTGGCCGTCAGCTCGCACAACACGCACGTATCCTGTGGTAGTGCCAGATACACCAATCCCGGGAGCTCCTTCGCTCACACCGACGCCTGTCGCAGACGTGCCCTCCGAAATCGAACCAACAGCCAAACGCTGACCACAAGCTGAACAACACATAGCACCTGGTTCCTCTTCGACACCCACGCCAAACTGCAACAAGCCGTGGTGCACACTAGAAACGTGCGCCTCAACAAGAGTAGCACCTGTCTGTGACCAAGACTCAACCGCACGAATTGACACGTCCTTGTTCTCCACTCCCACGGGGCTGCACACGTAGCTCACGCACACGTCAGTCAGTCGCCCAGATACATCTCCTGACATGAACACCTCCGCACCACCGCCAAAACTTTCCGTTCCAGATAAACCACCACGAACCACGGGGCCAACTGTCTGTGACACATCACTCGTAGACTGCAACAGCACGTGCTGAGCCGCCTCAACTACTGGCACGGGGATCAAGCTCACCTGAACACCGGCTTCACGAACATTGCGTGCACTGCTGGCCAATTCACCAAGGCTAACACGGTCACCGCTTGTCTCACCGATCAAGCTCTCGCCCTGCGCATCCGTCACGGACGAGGTAGCCACTCCAACATCGGCAAACGTACCCGATTTCGAACTCAACACGGCACGCTCAAGCTCTTCCGTGTCACAACCAACGTTCACGCGCGCAACTTTGCCCAAACCTGCGATATCCAAACCACCGCTCACGTCCGTCTGTACACCAAAACCTTTCGGTAATACCGCCGCAGACGTGGCCGATAACAACGCATCAGCCCACTCAGACGAACTAGCTGAACAACACGCGTCGACCAGATGAGCGCATACTGGCAAACGAGCTTCCTCAGATGACACACCTAAACCAGCTCGCTGTCTCTCATCAGCAGTCAATTCAACCGGCAATCCAGAATCCACACCACCGTCAACTCCAACGCGTATCACCGGTATGCCTTCCGGCCGAACGCCGTCAAGACCGTCAACCTTCACACCAACAGTATGGCCAGCTTCGTCCACGTAGAACGCGAGCACAGCACGAGTCTCCACCTGGCCGTCAGCTCGCACAACACGCACGTATCCTGTGCTAGTGCCAGATACACCAATCCCGGGAGCTCCTTCGCTCACACCGACGCCTGTCGCAGACGTGCCCTCCGAAATCGAACCAACAGCCAAACGCTGACCACAAGCTGAACAACACATAGCACCCGGTTCCTCTTCGACACCCACGCCAAACTGCAACAAGCCGTGGTGCACACTAGAAACGTGCGCCTCAACAAGAGGAGCACCTGTCTGTGACCAAGACTCAACCGCACGAATTGACACGTCCTTGTCCTCCACTCCCACGGGGCTGCACACGTAGCTCACGCACACGTCAGTCAGTCGCCCAGATACATCTCCTGACATGAACACCTCCGCACCACCGCCAAAACTTTCCGTTCCAGATAAACCACCACGAACCACGGGGCCAACTGTCTGTGACACATCACTCGTAGACTGCAACAGCACGTGCTGAGCCGCCTCAACTACTGGCACGGGGATCAAGCTCACCTGAACACCGGCTTCACGAACATTGCGTGCACTGCTGGCCAATTCACCAAGGCTAACACGGTCACCGCTTGTCTCACCGATCAAGCTCTCGCCCTGCGCATCCGTCACGGACGAGGTAGCCACTCCAACATCGGCAAACGTACCCGATTTCGAACTCAACACGGCACGCTCAAGCTCTTCCGTGTCACAACCAACGTTCACGCGCGCAACTTTGCCCAAACCTGCGATATCCAAACCACCGCTCACGTCCGTCTGTACACCAAAACCTTTCGGTAATACCGCCGCAGACGTGGCCGATAACAACGCATCAGCCCACTCAGACGAACTAGCTGAACAACACGCGTCGACCAGATGAGCGCATACTGGCAAACGAGCTTCCTCAGATGACACACCTAAACCAGCTCGCTGTCTCTCATCAGCAGTCAATTCAACCGGCAATCCAGAATCCACACCACCGTCAACTCCAACGCGTATCACCGGTATGCCTTCCGGCCGAACGCCGTCAAGACCGTCAACCTTCACACCAACAGTATGGCCAGCTTCGTCCACGTAGAACGCGAGCACAGCACGAGTCTCCACCTGGCCGTCAGCTCGCACAACACGCACGTATCCTGCGGTAGTGCCAGATACACCAATCCCGGGAGCTCCTTCGCTCACACCGACGCCTGTCGCAGACGTGCCCTCCGAAATCGAACCAACAGCCAAACGCTGACCACAAGCTGAACAACACATAGCACCCGGTTCCTCTTCGACACCCACGCCAAACTGCAACAAGCCGTGGTGCACACTAGAAACGTGCGCCTCAACAAGAGGAGCACCTGTCTGTGACCAAGACTCAACCGCACGAATTGACACGTCCTTGTCCTCCACTCCCACGGGGCTGCACACGTAGCTCACGCACACGTCAGTCAGTCGCCCAGATACATCTCCTGACATGAACACCTCCGCACCACCGCCAAAACTTTCCGTTCCAGATAAACCACCACGAACCACGGGGCCAACTGTCTGTGACACATCACTCGTAGACTGCAACAGCACGTGCTGAGCCGCCTCAACTACTGGCACGGGGATCAAGCTCACCTGAACACCGGCTTCACGAACATTGCGTGCACTGCTGGCCAATTCACCAAGGCTAACACGGTCACCGCTTGTCTCGCCAATCAAGCTCTCGCCCTGCGCATCCGTCACGGACGATGTAGCCACTCCAACAACATCGGCAAACGTACCCGATTTCGAACTCAACACGGCACGCTCAAGCTCTTCCGTGTCACAACCAACGTTCACGCGCGCAACTTTGCCCAAACCTGCGATATCCAAACCACCGCTCACGTCCGTCTGTACACCAAAACCTTTCGGTAATACCGCCGCAGACGTGGCCGATAACAACGCATCAGCCCACTCGGACGAACTAGCTGAACAACACGCGTCGACCAGATGAGCGCATACTGGCAAGCATATTTTCTCATGGCGCACTCCAAATCTCACCTCATCTACATTTTCCCTGTGATCTGTTGTTTGTATACCTTTGTTTCTTAGTTGTTTATACATCGCAGTTCCTTGTTCCACTGTGACACTTTCACTTGATTCCAGTTGTTTCTGTTCATATTTTTCTATGATAGATTCTTTTAGATTCAATGCTTTAATTAGCTCGTTTACTTCATCGGGAGCTGTCAATCCGCTGCCTGATGGCACTGTGTAATCAGTCTGAGTACATTTCTCAATTATTTTATAGGATTTCATTATTTTGGTGGTTCGTTTACCTTTTCTTTTGAGTGAACTCTCATCTTCTTCTTCTAATAATTTAATAGTTCTTTTCATTCGTGACGGTCTCGTGAATTCTTCAGTTTGACAGGATTTTTCGTTAAAATTCACTGCTCCTGTGTCCCGCACGCCCGGTTCATTGTTCTGTGAAGCATCTCTTGCCACTTCGATATACACTACGGAAAACTTATTTCCAGTTTTTGTCGAGCCGATTTGTTTTCGACTCATGTACGATTTACCGGTAGGCAAAAGTAGGTCACTCTCTAGAGTCATTTTCATTGGCACCGTCTTGGTATTGATGAATCGTTTATCAAGACGTCGAATAATCGGTTCAGAATAGGTTTTTTCGTCTGTGGTGCTCCATATCTCATAGTCGCGTTCTTCGGTAAAATGTTTATGAAATCCACTCCCGGATTCCCGACTCATATATTCTTCAACCGACGAAACTTCTGAATAAAGTTCTTCGCTGTAGGTAAAAATTGCAGGTAGTGTGTACATTCCAGGATGATACAAATCTGTTGAAGTTACCACCGTGTTGCTGATGTGATAATCATCCAGATAGGAACCATCTGATATGCAGCTCACGATTTCCGATGAAATTCCTGTGCTCAAAGATTCGGAAATAGAATCTTCAGTACAACTGGTCGCAGGTGACCATTTCTCAGGCAATCGTCTCCCAATCTCACGCTTCCAAGTTTTCAGCTGCTGCAGGAGTTCCTTGCATTTTTCGGTATCCTTTCTAGTCACCTCACTAATAAAAGAAAAGTTATTTTCCATGAATGAACATACTTTAGAAGTGTTATCAGTTCGGTTAGACGATAACTCTCGGCTTGCATATCTTTCAATTTGGATTTTGCATCTACCATGGTTTTCAGCATTTCTGTATAATTGTCGTTGGTCCTCATATGATTCTGTGGAGCGAAAATATGAAGAAAATGAGTTTTCTTTGAATGATGAGGTGTAACATGGGGTGTTTAATGTTCAGGCAAACGAATATGTTTTACTATTATATGGACATTATTAATAGCAATTAGTATCATCGCTTTCGTAGCAGTCTTGGAAACAATAAGTCAAGCTAATTTTGATGAATAATATGCCTTTTTCGTTCCAGTCGGAAAATGGTGATTTTAAAAGATCAATTGGAACGAAATGGAGCACTAATTGACCTCAAGATATCCCCGACACATACGTTGTCGGTTTATAAAGGTCACACACTAGTTGAAAGGTTGAATATGCGAATTCGATGTCCTCGGCAGTGGTACTGTTAGTGAACTACCGATAGATTACGATTTTTACCTTGAATGAACAAATATCCAATTGGATGGAAATCTTGATGTATGAAAAATAACAAAGTGTGTTGAAGCAATATTCTTCAAACAATTCACCTTGAAATATCCAGTTTTCCTGGTGATCTTCTACATTGAGCTTAGTGGGCGATTGAACAACAGCAAAGATTTAAACAACATTTAAGTTTGAAGCCACTGTTAACATTACGCTAAACAATAAACTTTTGTTTGATCAATACGGGTATGCACTTTTACGTTTGTGAACAAGTGATAATCATAAACAAACCTTGAACTTTGAAGCCATTGCTTGTTAGCGCTAGTGCGACTAACCTTATCAATCGCGTGCACGGAAACGTCGATGGGTTTAAACCCACGGCTTGAACAAATTCTCCAGAAATGTACGTTTTTCCATCACACGCATATCCCAACCGGCTGCGTAGTGTTTACACTCATTGGGTACTGACAGTACGATCAGGACAATCGTCCTTGACCTGATACCCTTGTGTTGGCGAAACAGATCGATAAAAGAACAGTGGGCCCACCAACGTGTTAACTGAGAGTGGCCTGGACTAATTGATTCCACCCGTGACGGTCGATCACACACCTCATTCAGGACCCATAAAATCTGGTCATAGAGTTAGTACCCGAGAAGGGCTCGTAGAAAAAAGTAGACATTTTGTTAAGGCAGTGTCTCACTGCGAAGACATGTTCAATGCTCGATCGTATGAATAGACAGGGATGACTCTTCTAAGCTTAGATGTAGTCGAATTATGTCTAACATTCGCACACAACATTAGATTTCAATTATATTGTCCGCAACCGCGTAGTCTGGACAGTATGTAGCTGATTCTGATATAAGTTTGCGCAGGGCAAGATAGAAAATACAAGTATTTTGATGTTTCATGAAATTTATGCATCACATCGGTAACCCTAATTCGGGGGAGTAACTTTAACAGAAACTGTGTGAATAAATCATTTTCAAACGATCTTCGTGGCTCTAAAATAGCTGGAATGTAGAATATAATAAATAAATAAAACCTAATGTTTGGACAATTTAATACCTAAACTAAAAGAACAATAGGCGGAAGTGATTGGTTTTACACATTACTGAGTCCAAAATTGAAAACTCAGTATGCGCTTTTCTAAGACCAAACGAATCCGAAATTGTATAGAAAATACATATGGTGTATAAGCTTCCGAAAACAATCTGTTCAATCATATGAAGACACAACGCATCTATGGATGAAATGGAATGTATTCCTTTGAACATTTACATAATATTTTATCACAAAACCACACGAATTTAATCTTTCAAGTCACGTGGTTCCTGATAGGGTCCGTTTTAAAACAAAATCTTACTTTATTCACAGATTATGAACATGAACTTTATAACCGGCTCCTGAAAAATGATCTAGGCATGCGTCGAATTGAGCAACAAACTAATGAGTACGGTTGGTCAACACATCGCATTATGAATGAAATAAAAAGCAGTTGCATATATACATCTATATAATGAACTTACTCCGATCCAAAATATAGTGTTGCGATAAATGGCAATATCGGTCTTCCGTAAATGCACATGATTTGTCTGTTCCGTAACTGCCGCTGAACAAGAAATCAAGATTTTGATAAGCGGTAATCCACATGTCGAACAGCGTGTATGAGATTACGATTTACATCTGTTTCGCCGGCCTGGCCACGCGATCACGTGACAGCACGGCACTACTGACCTAGACAAACTCGAAGTTCCATGATTTTGAAAATCACGTGATACGCGAGACGTCATGTGACCTGACGTGCAGTCCCACTCAAGTGGAAAATCGTTTTGTGGTGATTGGCTTATGAACCGAATTCGAGGCGTTTAGTGAGGGCGACGAAACATTTTACGCGCCGGTCTGTCTAGATTCTTAGTGTTGATGGTAAATGGTACCGTTTGACCGTTGGTGTTTCTTTCATATTGGATGATACTATTGACAGTGCGCAGTTTTGAGAGTACACGATCGGTGAGGGGTGATATGCACATAGGTGACACACACAAAGCTGCGCTATTCAACGGGGACCGTTTCTTGTGAGATCGGCATTCACTGATAAAGGATATGAATTGCGAAGGATGTGAGCAACAGAATATGCTGTTCCCGTTCTGTTTCAAATGACAGTTTTAACCACTATCAACGAAATAGTTTTTTAAACATCACTTAATTTTTTTAACATTCGGGATACAATGCCCTGAATTAAAAGATAATACTCACCAGATTCCAGACGCTTAACTACTTAAATAAACTGCAATGATTCAACTGAGTTCGCTGGAAAAATTCCTCCGTTATTTACAAAAAAGTCATCATTATCATCATCATCATCATCAGAGACCGGATTGTTCTACGAATTCGAGATTCGTAGCAAAATATATAATAATTTGCTGAACTACCGCAAATGCTGTCGTGCAAGATCGTTCTCTTTGCAGACGAATTTAAAGATTTGGACACAAATGAAATCACACTGAGGAGACTTTGCAGCTGCAAAGTAATTTGGACACAGTTCATGAATGTTCGGCAAGGAGTATACTAACGTCTTAAAACGCAGGGTGCTGCAAATTTCCCAGCCCCTTCAATACACATATCACTTGTAGCAGACAATTTTGAGCTGTAAAAATTCGAAAAAGGATCTTAGGTATGCGGTGGCCTAAAGAACAGCTGGCATGAGATCGTTAACGTGCGTGCATTCGGGCTTGTGTGTATGCTACGAGGGATTCTCGTGACCCTTAAGCTGCTACTTTGTCCACGATGACTATAACCATGAAACATGCATCCTAAGCTTCGATGCGGTTCAAACTAATATATTATTGTTTGATTGGTTGGTTCTACCATCATACAACCAAACTCCTGACTGGATTTCAGAAACTAACGAACGAGTGCAACGGTTCAGCCTCCCCACCGAGCTTCGTAGAAGCGTTCAGAGTGATGTGACAGTTGCACAGAAAATCTTACGTGCTGCAAGGCATCCGCTAAAACATTTATTTTAAAATATCGAGTGACATGTTAGCCACTCGATGACATCATAAACTCCCCATTTCCGCATTGACTGTCATCAAATGTGCGTGCCTGCTTCCTTTGAAATGTGCTCCATTCAACTGTGGTAACTGCTCCAAGTGTCGAGACACGCATTCTTAATTCGGAAACATTTGCTGCAGAAAGACTTTACACCGCCTGTTTATTGAATGATAGTGAGTATTTAACGCGACTATACTTAAAGTTTCGTGAAATTATTGATGCTGTGTGTGAACATTTTTGTTTTTCATGAACGAATATTTATTATTTTATGGGGAGTGGTACAGTATTCGTTATGTTTTTAGTACAGGTCTGAGGCTGAAATTTCGAAAATTTTCGAATAACGCTTTGTCCTTCATTATCTTCTTCTAATTGCAAAGCTAAACAATTTTCGTCGCTATCAATTTTTTCATTGTTGAATTTTTAATCTTGAAATGTATCAATTGATGTGGCACATTCAGTTATCGACCACTTTTAAATAGCTTTATAATTTTATCTTTTGCGGCTCATTTGACGTTACAATCAATCGCAAATGCTCTGTTTATTTTGACATTTTTTGGTTGATTTCTCTGGTGTACATTCCAAGTATTGTTGATGTAATACGGTCAATTATATTTGCTGTTTGGTCCATTCCTTTTACTATATGATGACGGCGCTATGTCGCGATAAGGAAGAAATAAGGTCTATCGTAAAACAATCTACACTGATGGGATCTTGAGGTACTCTTATGTACACCCTCAAACGGGATTTAATTCAGTTGCGAAATCGTTGTTCTACAATGTTAAACTTGTGCAGCGTTGTCATCGATAAAAATCGAACCCATCGCGAATTTAGTAGTTGCCTTGCTGATCATGGTTACCCTAATGTAGCGGGTGGAAGGACGAGGCAAAAACTGACAGCTAACAAACATCTAGCCACTTGTCGAAACGTTCGGATCGTCAGTCCAACAATAACCACGCAACCCACCCACCCCCGCGTTTCACAGCCACTTGAACATTGCCTCTCGATTCATCCCTGAGGTTAACCTGACCAACGCTAATCGCGTTCACCGACGAACCCACCACACAAAAGAAAACCGATTGGTCAAAGGCGCTTATTACGCACAAGATGAACAACATAAGCCACTTGTCTTATGTCGGCAAATCGAACACTGATCCCGGTTGTGACTTCGATCTCATTTGTCAAAATCTCGTTAGGGATGCCAAGCAGCTAGTTTATGACCGCTTACAAACTTTCTTTTCACAATCTATATGGATTGGCTACGTCAGATTGTTTATGCTGTCGGGACACTTTCGATTTTTATTCACCGCAGGTTCTTTGTTTTGTCACTGCGACGTGCATTAGCTCTCAAATGATGTGTAGAACACCACCCTCCGGCACAACACAAGAGCATGGAGCGCCGAAGAGACCGACGACAACAATTGCGTATCCGTAATAATTCGGGTTTAGAAAGAATTGCATTAGATCGGTTCAAACGACAACATCTTCGTAAGTATGAGAATATGGACAAGGTCAAACGATATACAATTTGTCAATCTGGGCCAAACGTGTCCTGCGTGACAAGAGGGACTTGAAATGTACCGATTGACACGAAATCGATTGACAAATCAGATCGAAGGAACAAACGGGAGGGACGTGTTTTAGGGTCGGTGTTGTGGTGCTTGTGTGTTATGTTATTCATCCTGTGCGTAATAAACCAATCGGCTTTCTCTTGTGTTGTGGGACTCGTGGGTGAACACAATAAGCGTTGGTTGGATTGACCTCAGGGATGAATCGAGAGGCAATATTCAAGTGGCTGTGAAACGCTGGGGGGAGTGGCTTGGTTATTGTTGGACTAATAATCCGAACGTTTCGACAAGTGGCCAGATGTTCGCCAGCTGTCAGTTCCTGCCTCTTAATCCACCCGCTACACTGTTGGCCTCCTTGGGTCGATGGCGACCATGGATGTACATCACAATCGCATGAATTTCATGTTTTACAGCTTTTGGAATGACTAAACAGTCCGATTCGGGAGGAACAATCTCTCCCACAGCGCTGGCAACGATAGTCAGAACTCTTTTGTAGGGCGTCAGTTACACGCCGGCGGCGTGCTCTGCGTTCAGCAGCCAAGAGCTGTATTTGCTCCTCCCCAGCTTGCAGACGACGCTTTACACAATGCCTCCAAAGTGAGCGGTCAAGAGCAAGTTCTTCCCAGCTCGCGGGGTCAATGCCAAGAGCTTTCATATCTCTTTTGCAAACACTACACTAAGAGCCTAATTAAATGGCGATTGGTAAAAAGACCTGTACCAAAACGGAAAAGGTTTGGCAAGCAACAGTTTCTATTCTTCACGTTATGGACGCGTCAGATGGAATAATTAGAAACTTGAATAACACAGGTATACGAGTAACATATAAAAGGAGTAGAACGCTCCGATCCTTATTAACGCATCTCAAGGATAAGACACCTTCAGGCGTATATAAAATCAGCGGCAGGGGTTGCTCGGGTGTATGTAACGGGCAAACTTCCAGAGCACTCAGTACTAAAATAAACAAACACGAAAAGCGAATCGGTAATCAGCCACACAATTCTAGTGAATGTAAATCACTGATCTGAGATTCAGCCATAGGTGAAGACGCGCTAGACAACGGTAATAGCGTTGATCTTGGGTTAAAACCACTCACGCTGAGGCGGTTAAGATAACAAAGTCTGGTAAGAATGTGGTTAGCAAGGTTGATTGGTCTGATATTTCCAAAATCTGGCGTCTGGTTCTGCAGCGGGTAAACATTAATGCGCTGGACCCCTAGTGTGCGTACCAATTATGCAATGAAGTGAACCGGTCAACAGATGTCGATCACACCTGCACCCAATCAAAACAACTAAGGGATTACGTAGGTGTGTGCATAAATTAATCTTAATTTCACTTGTCTATCTTAACCCATTTCTGACGATAATTAGTGTGCATCATAGAAAGCGTCTGATCTTCGGCAACTTTCAAATCAACTGGTGCGGCGTGTACAAGCTACCAAACGGAACCATACGGCATCTGAACGTGTTGGAACTTGGATCAAACTATTGAACATGTTAAAACTAGCATGCCATGTATTTTATGGTTTTATGAGACTTTTCATAACTCGATAATTATAGTTACCGCTCGGCAGAAATGGGTTAACAAGCTCAGCGCGCGCATGTGCAGGTCATAGCCAGCCAAGGATTGGTCAGGTGAAACAAATTTAAACCTGATCTGTTCGTACTAATATCATTGATCTGACGAAGATTCTGTGTCACAAGCGAAGCACTACCAATAACCGATTGACTACAAAATTTCGTTTTCATGTAGATTAATCGAGTGCACTGCCAACAAACACTCCTACAGTATATAAGTCGTAATACAGATAGCATTGATTATCAACTCCGGTTGGATTTGCGACGGCTAAACATTCGTGACTTATATATGTCTTGGTTCGCACAGAAATCAACGTTCTTCAATTCGGTGTACACTACACAAGCTAGTCCAAACTTTTGAGTTGTTAGCCGAACCTTTATTGAGACCTTCGATGTTTGCATGCTAAACTTGAAATGCGACATGCGATTATCGAGGTCACACAACTAGCTAATCATTAAGGATGTATTGATATGTTATGATTACGTCCAACATTTGTTCTAGTTGTACATACACCAGGAATCAGTTCCTTATATAATAGCGCCACATGGGTCAAATACTGTTAAAATTTCGCGTGGAAATTTGCGGAGCACTTTCGCTGATAACAGTTTTGGCGTTTCGCGTAAATCCAGCCTGTCAAAAGTACAAACTCAACCAGAAAATAACGATACGGACAGGGTCACACGTACAGTGTCGTATTGAGTTGATGTGCCGAAGCGAAATGGTCATCCAGTGGTGAATGAGTGAAATTGAATACATGGTAACTGTTTCACCGAAGCTTTACTCTTGGTGCTAAACACTATTGAATGGTTGATCTGGTAGCAGAAACGCTGACTCGATCGGAAAATGGTAACACATAAAATAGTCCAACTTTGTATGCTCAAGTTATACGTCCAGCATGAGGGATTTTTAAGTAGCGCGACCATGTTGTGTAAACCTCTATTATATGAATGGTTCACATTCGTTGCCTTATTTACGATCGTGACAGATACCTCTCAGACGGAAAGCTTCCAGATTTAATTCAGTATGTGCTCAATAAATCTGTTCATTATTCTAATTTGCAATTGAGTTTTTATCCGCAATCGTTGAAGTGATGTACCGATTCAAGCCGTTAGATTTCAGTATTACCAATTGGAGAGGGTTCAGTTCCTCGACAGCGACCCGCATACCCATTCATCCGGGTCATCCGTCTGAAGTATTCGCATGCCGACAAAAATAATCTGTACATATCTGCAGATAACAACATTTAAGGCACTTTAAACTCAATGAAAATAACCAATGTATTGTGGTGCTCACATCCCCATCCCTTACACACCACTACCGGTTTCTGGTTGTTTGCCGTCATCAGGTGGAGACAGTAAGATCAGGTTCAGTGAGCCAATGAAAATAACTTTTAGAAAGTTCTCGCTTGAATACGAACCCATGGTCTTTTACTCGATAAATGAATCAGAAACTGCTGTTTGACTGGCTATTGACGTCAGAGAAATGATAAAAATACATCCGTTATCATGAATCGCGACACACGCGGTAACTCGGCGACACTAAAATTCCCCATTACCGTATAAGCTGCCGCCGATATTTTTTTATTCTGTACGTGTCTCTTTCATTTGGAAAGTACTCCCCGAAATTACTGTTACCGCTTCTGGCATCGAAACATTGATTCGAACTTTCGGCACGCATTTGTTGCATAACGATTTGACTGCGTATGCTTATTAACTCACGGTAGGTTTTCAACTGGACTATGCGTGACATTACATGACTATGAGTTAATACTTTTTCGTGGACGAATATTTACTATGCTATGACAATTTTGAAGCTATGGGCTTTTTCACCATAAAATTTCTTGAATATTGAATATTGAGTTGCGGGTGGATTTAAACTACTCACCTTGTGCAGTGTTCTCCCAGTGTGTCCGTGTGTCATTGATTAGTTTCATAAATTCTTCATTTCTAGTTTCATCCTTTTCTTCTGGAGGTTTCATCAACCAATCGGTGAGTTCGTTCAATAGCGACTGAAAAGCTTTATCATCATCTGTCGTAATTGCCTGGGTTGAAGTGAACCAAAGAATTGTTTAGTGTTTTTCATAAAGTCAGCTACTTATAAGTAACAACAATAATTGTTTAGAAAATAAGGTTGTGCTTTTTTATAAGGTTTCCGATGTTATACAAAAAAGTGATCATAATCCGAATACTAAAACGGTTGAATATCGAAGATCTCAGCAACAAAATTATGGCGATTACCAAGAGAGATATTCGATTTTGCACGCATATCCACTGCCAGATTCTGATTGTTTGTTTGAAGTTGGTTGAGTCAACAATGAAGAAGATGCCTCTAAAGTTTGTTTGTGATGCTGTTTCTGACAAGTTAGCATGGGCCAGTCATTTTTCCACAATATTTTCTAAATTATGTAGGTTTAATCTTTCGCTATCGTTATAATTGAATAAGGCCTAAAATATTGCTTGCTATTTTATCTCTTGCAGAAATTCGCTATAATTGTCATCAGAAAAAAAGGATAGTGATTGTTTGATGGTGTATGCGGGGAAAGTTATTCAAGTTTTTGAACGTTTCAATTTCAAAAAGATGACTGATTTTTGTTTGAATGTTCAAGAAATTCGCACAAGATTCCTCTCAAGACATGATCAAGACTCAACAATAAATCTCATGTCCATCACGGCAGAATGACAACGAATTCTGAATCTGAATCGAGATGCAGCTCTAATTGTATAGAATTCACACCAGACTGGACCTGTTGTACGGCAGTGAAACAAAACCACACTTTCAAACGACAAGCCGAATCGCGATTCATACACCCTACACACATCCAATGCGGCAGTTGGCACTTCTTACACAAGAACCCTGTAAAAACTATTAAAAAATGTTACCGGCAAAGACATACCGAAGAATACTGACGGACGAATAAATGGATTCAGGATCAAGTCCCATAAATACGTACCAATTTTTCGAATAAAAATGTTACAAACTCGTGCCCGGTATTTGCCACATTCTGAGAGAAATTGGAAATCGTCGAAATTATTTTACATTAGCTTTGCATGATTCACGCGTACGTTTTTATGTGGGTACTGCCTCCGCTATCCCAATAATATCAGAAGACAGTTGACGTAGATAACCGACGGAGCACGTTACCTGAAGTTCATCTCACCCAAGTAAGATCATGTACTGTGACACACAAATTCAAATCATGATTTGTGTCAAAATACCCGATTCTGTATCGCCTTGGTTTGGATTGGTTCGACAAACTGAACGCACTAGACGTTTCTCTAGGTTGTGTGCATTGCGGTTTAAAAAATCAACCGATGAAGCGTTTTCAAAGAGGGTTTGGGAAACTGTCGAAAATCTTCTGCCAGTTTAATACTGGTACCAAATACAAATCCAATCTTGCTCCCTAAACGACCAGTAAAGTAGATCTACCTGGAATGCTTTGACAAAACTTCACAAGCAGATTTTTTAAACCGTGCGGAGCTACTTGCCGATTCCTAGAAGATTTTACCGTTGTTTTAGTGTTCGGAATTTGAGCACCAATAGGCTCCACCACACTTTGATCTGAAACTAAAACCGCGCCGCAATCAAGCTGAAACGGGGGGTTGCTAATAGGCCTGCTACTAACCCATAAAACGGACTGAATCTCTAATTGGTTGGAACATGGACGCTGATCTTAATCAATCAAAACATCTCAAATCACTGATTGGCTCAAACTTTATTAACGTGGAAACATTCCAGAAATGATCATTCTCATAATTCGGGTGCGAATAAATTTGTTTCTTGCCCATTTGGCTTTTCCATTTCATACATTGGTGTCAATGATTTTCGGGATCAGCTTGATTGGAAATTTTCCGATGAAACACAGTTCACATTGACTACGAAAATATGTTGGAGGTATATGAGCAGTTCATGAATGCCATTATTAAAACAGCAATTTGGCTGAGAATACGCAAATCTATATCGCATTTTTACTCACTAAACTAATTTGGTATTAAAATTGGGAATAAGATAATCGTGTTGGTCAGCCACGTATAATTTATGCTTTATTTTTGCCTTTTTATCTAATAATCACTTTATTATTTATTCGTTCTGCACATTATTTCTGTATTTACATCTATCTTTAATAGTCGAACAACAAAAATGAATTAACAAAAAAGCTCATTTGTATTCAGTTCCATCACCCACATACTACACAACCGGTTTCATGCGTTTGCACTTATCGGGTATGGACAGTAGGATCAGGATCCGCATGTGCTTGAAACTGAGGAAAAATGGTAAACAAGTTGTGCTTATATGCCACCGTTGGATAAGGTTGGTACGGCCAACCTGTTCAAACACATGAGCCCACACTCATGTAGACATGGCTTGGCTTTGTTGTTTTCTATAACAAATCACGGTGAACAAGTCTTTGCGTAACATAGTGTAATTGAGCTATTTTCTCGTGTTTTGCATCTATCCACAACATCTATCTATCAAAATACAATAAAGCTCGATAATCATTATCCGTACTCACGTCACTTTCGATCAACCGGAGCAAAAATCGTTTAAAAAATTCCAGACACATGGATAAACGCTCATCGATTATTTTTGCCCAAGCTTCTAGTAACACGTGATTGAACCTGTGGGAAAAAGAATACGAATTGAATTCACCGTGTCAAATGAAATTATTGGTATGCAACTCACAAGAAACATTCTATCTAGTCGAAAAATTAAGATACTCACATGACGGAACGTTGATGTGCCTCTGAATCTGTCTCAGCAATTAGCACACACACAGCTGGTACACGTCCCTCATTCTCTCCGTCAACCGAGCGTACGTACCAACGTAAGCGATCCGAAACTGGACCTTGGTAAGAGCTGTTTGTCAAATATGAGTTTGAGGCGGTACATTCAGTTTCAGACATAGAATCGGACACGCCTGTTCTGTTGGTGAAATTTTCAGCGGAGTGATTGAGGTAGGCATTCCCATCTCGAGGATGTTCATCTTGAATCTCTTCACTGGTTGCCGTATCGACAAAATCGGACTCACTCAGTGAAGATGATCCGGTTTTGCTCGAATCGCTTTTCTCGCTGTTGTATTCATCAGTGGTCGTTGAGTTTGTCATGACGTAGATCTCGTCACCAGCAGAGAGTTTGAAATTCGCGGTTTCGTAGTCACAAAGCATGATTCCTTTCAGTGGTTTACTCATCGGATGTTGACGTAAGTAAATTGGGATTATCGAGTTCGCGCGTTCCAGAATGTCCCTCGCCTTGGAAGCCAGATAGTCGAAATGCTGGAATTCATTCTGTGTTATAAAAAATCGCACACTGTCAATTGTTATCGATTCAGGCGTCGGATAAATTTTCGGACGGTAATTATAATCGCTTGACTTTCAAGCGTTTTGTAACACGTTCACGTGCTCATGTTCGCTATTGTTTGTAAAACTTTAACACTAGTGGCTTTTTACTTAGCTCGTAAGAAGCTGAAAAGCATCATGCTTCTAAGTGTTTCGTATGAAAATGTCAAAGGATCAGGGATTGTATATAATTCGACCAATGAACTAAGAATTTGCTTGTTGTGTACGGGATCAGGTGAATACTCAGTCAGTTTTGTGATACTCAATTCAACTAAAGTGTCACTCATGTATCACTCTATCTGCTTGTGGAACCCTAATGATGGATGTTGACTGCATATTCAAACGAAAAGACTGTGGATGAAAAGTTAAACGATAGAATAATTACACTTAAATCTGATTAGACAGACACGTAAATGATTTTAAATCACATCATGATAATTTATATCAAAACATGGCTAAATATGTCAGGGCTACTATGGACCAAGAAATTATGATGATGATTAAATATCTCATCTTTCACCTCTTCATTTCGCCAGCCACATAACCAGGATTGTGCACAGAATTTTAAAGCAAGCGCTTCCATCATACAAACACAGTGCATAATTGCTCGACTTAACACTCGGATAATAAAATCACCGCATTTGCATGCTTTCGTATCACACATAGTTCCCAAAACTGGTTGTGGGTTGTCGATCTTCAATTAGAAAGCGTATCCGTCTGCCTTAGAACAGTATAAGAATGCTCCAGTAAGTTAAAATTGGACACTGCTATTCCAATTCCGAATTGTCTACCATTCATTCACTTTTTCAAGGAATTTTAATGAACGCCATTTTGTCGCAAGCGTATATTTTAAGAAAAACAAGAAATCTATCGTGAATGGTAAGATCAGAAATCTTGAAACGGCTTATTTCCTATGTAGATTTGCTCTTGGTATTAGTGAGTCCAAGATAAACTATGTGTGTGCCAGAGAGGTAGAAGTAGCTGGGTGCAACAACTATCACCGTTTCATTTGCATTATCTTATCTTACATATTACAAGATCTGATAATTTGAAAATTAGTTCATATTTAGGCGACGAATGTGAGGTGATAATGTTCACCTTTTATATGAAAGTAGTTGAAACAAAAATGTACGAAATCTACGCAAATCATATCCAATTGCGAAAACTCATATCAGATTGTGACCTGATATTATATGACATTACGGATCAACTCCGCTTAATTGAGGTCTGCAGAGCTGGGACGGAGTGCAGCAATAAATCCAGGTAAACGTACAAATCAAACCAAATTATTAGCAACTAGGATGGTAAACGTGCCTCGCACATAAAAAGACCAATATTACGCAGGTATGCAACAGTTATCGATTGGTCTAAGCTCACCTTCAGTTGATTTGTCAATTCTCTAGCTTCTGTCACGTTACCCTCACAATGCTCCCAATCGTGCTTGGTTTTCGCGAGTAGGGAGCGATGATATCGATCATTCAATTTCACTTCCAATTGTTCCGCGTCATAGTAGAACTAAAATGGTATATAATTTAATCATAAATCGCATTGATGAATGAGTTGTAAGGAATATTAAAGCGTTCACACATCCCAGGAATCTTAAGATCGGGAATTCTAATTGTGTTTGCTTATACTTACTCTTAGTTAAATATAATCTCTAAACGTGAAATTCACAGGGTTGAGAACGTTTGATAATCTCAAATTGAATTTTCCTCATATCATTAAACGCATTGTACTGCATCGGTAAATTGTCAAAGTATAATTGTTTGCGCAAATCGGCTCCAATATCTAGTTTAGAGTGGAGAATTGAAAATTCGCAAATCAACATGACCGACATGTTAAGTTGTCTATTCAAGATCGACAACTACCAATATAATGTCATTGGAATATTGTTTGTAGCGAGCGCGGATATGATTACGTCAGATGAATCCAGGCCACATAGGCGTTTCCTGATCTAACGTCCATTACGTTGTCTGCACAGGCTTCAAGACACTCGACCCACAAATACAACGAAACAATTCAACGTCAAGCGGTCCAGCGATCTCGCGCCAACTCGTTTACTTTAAGCCCGTTTGGCCGACCTCAACGAATTGCATATCGTTTGATAGCGGCTGACGATGTCCTGTTCTAAGGACGTTATCACTCAAACCGTTCTTATTCAATCCTTCCGAAACTCGAATGATTACGAATTTGCGATTGTCGTCATCGTCGGTCGTTCCGGTGCATCCAGATCTTGTATTGTGCCGAAGAGTGGTGTTTTGCACATTACGCGAAAGCTTGTGATTAGCACTCAGCGCTATGGCGCTTCACACATTCACGTTATAACTTTCCATACAAGATCGGCCTAAGCTTGTGAAGACATATCGAATCGATGTTCAACATTAAATTCAAAAAAGGGTGCACCACATTTTCCCTTTCAAAATGCAGTGCTCAGAGCAAGCTCTGACTGACTGTAATGAATGCCAACAGGAGGTCACTCAGTATCCGTCGTTGCTTAACATCATGTAGATTTAGTTTTAACATTTGCTCTTTGAAAGGCAAATTTTCTATAACGGGACACCCACTTTGTAGCACGATGATAAATCCTGTCAAGTAGTTCGATATCCTTCCTCAGCTATGTTGCCCATGTTTGGATGGATTATTCCATAACATGACGTACTTACGTATTAATTAACCGGGATAACGTCTCGGGAGTGAAAATCCTGAATATCCTTTTTAGAAGACTCATGATACGGCAGGCTTTATTGCACACTGTCCAGCAAGGATGTCCAGGTTTAAGGTTAAACGACACCCAGCTACCGAGTTATTTTTCTGCGGTGGTTCAGACGAGATCTTGCGTGCCAAGCTGATGCGTGTGGTGCAGAGATTTTCCAAGCCGCAGCATTTTACATTTCGCAGGGTTAAATAATAATTCATTTGACTTGGACTAACGAAATAAGATGAACAGATCCCGTTGTAATGCCATACATTCATTAAGAGATCTGACACGTTTCCATATTTTAATATCATCGGCAAACAGTATCAAGTTGCATCAAATATCATCTACTATATCGTTCATGTACACCAAGAATGAAAGAGGTCGAAGCACCGAGCCTTGCGGAACTCCAGTTATGACGTATATTCTTCTGGAGAAGTTGCTGTCAACGCAAACTTGGACGTGTCTATCAGTAAGATAGTCCGTTATGCAATTCAGCAACATTCTTGTTATTGCATAACCTTCGAGCTTTTTTATTAAAATGTCATGGTTTACTCTATCGAAAGCTTCGGAAATATCAATGTAGCAAGCATGTACAGCTTCACCTTCGTCTAGTGCCTTGGTTCAATCCTCAAACGTTGTAAGAAGGTTAGATAAACAGCAACAATTTCTTCGAAAACCGTGTTGTGCTGCAGTCAAAATATTTTGATTTTCAAATTGTTCTCTTAGGCGGACAGTGACAATGCGTTCCATTAATTTAGAGATCAGCGGAAGTAGCGTTACCGGTCTATAGTTTGTTGTGTCAGAATGGCTACCGCCTTTATAAATAGGAGTTATCATCCCTGCTTTTCATTGCGGTGGTATCTTTCCTTCATTTAAGCTGAGATTGAATAAGCGCGTGAGATGATCAGTCAAAGCAATTCGACATCTATGAAGTATGGCGGGGGTAATTTTGTCTGCGCCAGGGGAATTCTTTTCGTTTAGATGACAAAGTTCCCGCCCAACTATATATTCATTGACAGTCATTTAACTTAATAATTCCAAAAGCGGCGAATTTGGTAAAACTTGATATGGGATACAACGCTTAGGATTGAAGACAACTGAATAAGACGTTGCTAAAGCATCGGCGGTATCTTGGGAAATTTAGTCAATCCATCAGGGGTTTGTACAGAGAATACGCCTGGTTTGATTCTTGATCGCTCATTTGCAATCTTGTAGCGAAGCTTAGGATTCCTTTCCATTCACTTAAGCAAGTTCCATTGAAACTGTATGCGATCTTCTCTTACAAGAGTCGTGACGTGCTTCCGTATCTTACAGAACAGCTTCCAAGTTGCTTTCGTATGAGTTGCCCAAGACTCTTTCTTTATTACTAACCATTTCTCAGTTCTACCCCGGATAACAAACTGGTAGTTGTGGTTGCATTTGTGTGGTATAAAATAGAGTTTTCGTCCATTTTCGAATTCAGATAATTTAGAAATGTATTGTAATATAAGCCCGAATCCATGAAATCGAACTCTTGAGTGTGTGTATCCTGAAGACTGATATTTAAGGATTGAAATTGTATTTCCCTGAAGAATTTTGTCTGTTCGTTCAATCGTTCAGCACTACATACATAATCAAAGACGAGCACCGCATGGTCACTCATTCCCAGTGGTGCCAGGTATTGAATATCCTCTACCGCGGTTGCTTCATCTGTTAAGAGAAGGTCAAGGGTTGAAGTTTGGTCAAGACCCAGTCTGCGAATTGGCTGATCAACGTCGTTGTCCAGTGAAGTAATTTTAATTACCTCCTTGAATTTATGTTCAAATGAATGCAGGGAGTGTTCACTTCTTGAAAACAGATGTGGAAGATTAAAATCGCCCATGATCGGCAATTAAGTAGTCTGGCAGCGTGTGATGTATTGCAAGTATTCGATTAGTTTATCATTAAAACAGTTTCAGATGATTGCGAGCGGTAAATAATGCCATTCACTAGATTTACTGAACACCACATCGTATCAGGAAGGCTGAGGTCAGGATGATTGATTACGTTGCGCTGCGCTACACGTTCATGAAAATAGACTGCAACTCCACCGCTGGATCTTACGCGATCGCGGCGAAGTTGTGACTATTTTCGGAATCGAGAGCTTAGCGTCAGTTATGTAGGGCTGGAACCAAGTCTCTGTATCTGCAACCAAATAGGGTGAAAGTCTGTCACAAAGCTCACATAGTTCAGCTAATTTGTTTGTTAAACACTGAGCATTCGTATATATGTACTTCATCGTTTTTACATTACACAATGTAGTATTGTGTAATGTAGCTATTGGTCCGACTCGCGATGAGTCGGAATGCTCAAGTTTTTCGGAGCTATCGCATGATGCTCATCGTGAACAGCATCACTAGGCATTGATGGGTCGGTACTATCCGTTTGCTCGATTCCTGCTATTATCCTGGGCAAGCTCAACTTGAGGTTTTTGGGTATGTTTCTTCTGTTAGCTTTCCATTCACGTTTGATACTATCGGTCATTTCGGGTGTCAAGAGGAATAGCTTTAAAGGGCAAGGACCTTGCACTTTATAATTGGCAGACAGCGGTATTCTAAAAGCATCCACATGTATGACTTTTTTAATACCGATTGTTTTAGGTATTTCCACTATCTAATGCCATCAAGGTTTTGTAGAGTTTCACTCCTGTATAGTATACCCTTGTATAGTTCTCCAAAGAGATTTGGAAATTTGAGAACGTCAGGTCTTTAAGACGTCCATCTCTATTCGACGCCTACTAAACATAACCACCAAATACAACAACGCCATGTGCACCCGTAATTTTTTATCAAAAACAAAACATAAAAAGGTGTGATTACATAGCACAACATTTTATTGTTCTACTTATGTCAAAGTAAAAAATTAGATCTGTTAGAATAACCAATTATTGACAACGAATAATAAAACTAAACTATAAAGCTCATTTGCATCGCACACCCATACTCCGCGACCGGTTTCGTGTTGTTTGCACTCATCAGGTAGGGACAGTAGGATCAGGATCCGCATGCGCTTGAAACAAAACTCTTTTTCCATAGTAATGTGATATTATTGATCGTACGTCATTCTGACTTAGAAAATCGAATTAGCTTTACGTTACCGTGCATTTTCGTTTCAATCAATCCGATTAGCCTGCATAAATTAATGTGCCACGTTCAAGAATTTTCAAGGATACTAGCTGAATTATTCGGTGGCTTCTCTAGAGAAATACAGGATATTTCATAGGAGTGGATTCTTATTAAATCTCTAATTTAAGAGATTCTGTTATACAAGCAAGGATCTCTTCGCCAATGCTGCTAATCAACATTTCGTACAATTCATTGGAAGTGATGCAAAACATTGTGTACATTTTTACACGGGTATATGTTTGTGAGGATACATAGTATTTGATTAACGCAACGGGGGTAAAAACCTAAACTGATGTTTATATGTGGCTCAAGATTCGGTACTATTTGATTGTCATTGATTCATCGGTATAACTTACCTTTTAATCAGAGACTGTCTCAATTCGGATGGAGCACTCTAGTGCTCTGGTGAATTCGTGGTGAACTGCAAATAACCTACAGTCTAATGCATAAGGCATCCCACACACTAAAGTATTTAGTTAAAGTTAATTTCGTTCGCCCGAAATGCAGCCATAATATTACCCATCAAATACCACACTCCAAGATAAACTGCCATCCAAAACTTTACTTAGCCCCTGTATGTTTTCTGTGCAACGGTTTACAATCACAAGTGAAATGAATTTCAAAGTGATCTGTGTTGACCCCAGTTTACTAAGAATAATCTTTGCTTCTTTACTCACACGCACGTGAAAATGTATTCTACTAAACGTACTTTTCGCATTCATATTTATCCACACTATTACAAATGTGGAATTAGATTTACCTCTTCTTCGGACTGTCTGGATCGAAATTTGAAAGTTAAGATATATTAGGATTTTATACGCATTTTATCCTATTTTATAAACATTTACTTGTATCTAGTTTTAAAATATTGTGATTAATTCTAAGCAATAGAGGAAACAATCAATTTGTTTGTTATTAGTTGTATTTTTCGGCATTTTAATTGCTGTTGTAAGAAGCGAATAATTTTTCTCACCTGGTGAAAATCAGCTGCGTTTCTCAAGTGTACCGTGACTAACTCTGAATACATGCCCAAATTCTCCCACGCTCGGCGAACGTTAGAAGACAATTTCTATATCGACGGGAAAATGCTGTTTTACAGTAATGTTACAACACTGTTACAAATGAAAGTGATCAAAAATAAAATTATGTTTGGGCGATATTACATTTTTTGCTGGATCGTGTGGGCAGATTGGCTGGAAACACTAATGTAGATTTTCGAATCTCTGAAAACAATAAGCTAGCAAGATTAAACACAAGATATAAACGCCTTCTTATTGGCGATTTCTTTGACTAATGAACGTGGCGCGCTCAACAATTTAGACGCTTGATTGATTAGCTTTAAAACTTTATCTTCCAGATCGCAGAGTATGGGATAATTTGAGTCCCATGACGCAGATTAATAGACGATCGGAACAACATATTTCCATGACGATCGCGTGTACAATATATAATCGCAGCTGACCAAAATTGTAGAATATCTATACGTTGAAAGAGCACACCTTGTGTATTCAGATTCTAATAGAATAATAAATAGAACATACATAATTTTCTCAGTAAAAGGTAGTAAGTACAACTTTATTCAAGGGAAAATCTTTAACCGCCGATCATTTCGTGTCTTGAAATCACAATTTTCCATGAATTATAGTCATTTGCATGCAGATCCATCACACACGCCACGACCGGTGTATGGGATTTGCACTCACCAGGTAGGAACAGTAAGATGAGGGTCCACATGACGCTAAACGGTAGAGAAATGGTATATCTGCATGTATCTGTATATTCCGTGATTCTTTGGCTCTTAGGATTTATCAGTGTAGCCTCAAGTTTCTAGTTCGCGGTGCCACACAGAGAAAGTTATAGGAATTATTTTCTTTTAAAATTATTCCTCAATAGTAAACCATTTTACGGGGCCTTCAAATTGGCCGTGCATTAAATTAATTTCTCCACACGTTCAGCAGTTTTTTCGTTACATTTTATCGTTATATGTGGGCCAAGTGCATCAAGTTTTCGTATCAACTGAGGCCAAATTTGGAGGCACACTTTTGAACCAATTACGAAATACCGGAAATTGTAGTAAAACGTTTGTCTCAAAAGTTTTGATTACGGTATTCGCGAATGAACTGGATCATAATTGGAAATTTTCAGTCAAGACAGACAAGAAACATCGTTCAGTTGACAACTTGTAACTTGGTGTCGTAACCGGTTCACGTATTTTCTTCACAATTCTATTATACTCTCAGTATATACATAGAATATTAGACACTTTGCCCATAGCTTACAACCACAAAGCTTTCCTGCGCGAGCAACACACAATTTTCTAGATTGCACTCCTCCAGTAATTAGTTCAACGCATAAATTGAGATTAGTTTACTTTTTACCTTCTATGCAAAATATTAATGCAAACAGCAGCTGCCAATTAAAAGCTGTGGATTGACTTGTTGAGAGCTCAGCGCTTCTGTTAGTTTCAACTTTAACTGTCCAAAATATGACAAACGAATTTGAGGTTTGATCATTAGCGTGTAAGGATTAGGGCCCAACAGAACGCGATAAAGTAAGATTATTCCTCTAAAACTGGAACACACTTATAATGCTTTTTCTATTCTGTGAGGATGTTCTGCACAGCATAGACGTGTGCAAGCGGCTGCCATTAAAGAGTTCAAAAGTCTGAAAGTCTCTAAATGTGTTATAAAGCGACGCGGGTACCAGACACTGGAATGTTGAATGATTAAAATTACGCATTCCTTCGGAAAGGAAGAAGCTTCGATGTGATACGAAGACATGTTTTAAAGTTTGTCGCACAAAACAGGATGCAGAATGCATCAATTGATCTTGCCCCATACACAAAAATAATAGTCTAGTATAATAATGAGATAATATCAAAGTGCAAACTGCGAAAAATGATTTACTGATCAACTTCAAACTAAAGCTGCAACAATCTTTTTTCGACTGCGCTAATTTAGTTGACAATCGCGGATATATGTGCTCTATTGGGTACATCAAACATTGCGGTCTAATTTGAGCAAAATTTCACAGCAGTTCTGTAAGGTATGCTCAATTCATTTTCTCTACAAAAACAATAAAAAATGTTAAAAGCGCTTATACAGAGAATCCCTTACTTCATAGGAATAAGCAAACCTCAAACTAGTAATTTGTTCAGAAACTGTTATCTTCAATATATTCTGTCCTTCAACAGAGACCATAGGCGCTTTTGCAGTTCAGCCGTCAGCAAATGAAACATTTTTTATTGGCGACTAAAAGCAAATTACTGAAGGATGTGCGAAAGTCTATTGTATTAGACGTAATCAATAAGTAGAACTCTGGGGCATGCGAATTTCAAGACAGGAAGAGAATCGTTGAAGCAGTCTAGCTTGAATGGCTTCTAGTAACTTTTTCTGGTACTATTATGACTAAAAAAGCAAAAGTGATTGAAATCTGAGCAATGTATTTCTCTCTGCTATACTCTATGCAGAAACAGCTTTCCACTGTGTACTCTCGAATCTGTCGGGAGATTCTCTACGAAAGAGCAAATAGATCCCCCAATATTATGTAGCTGCCTGGTAATTATCGACAACTTAGCATCATTAAAGAGTAATTAATTAATTAATTAATAATTAAGAGAAAAGACGGGAGCTCATCAAAATCCTTAATACAACTATTTCCCATGTCATCTCACATGTGAAGTGTGATACTGTCAATCAAGAGTACATATTCTACAAGAGTTTGCAATAACTATAGCATATGACAAACATCAATTTTAGTAAGTTACGGGTTCTGGGCAACACCAAATATTTGACGTGATTCAATAAATAAATAGGTTTACAAATTTATAAGTAAGCTTAGCTCACTGGTCTTTATTTCACGCGTTTGTTTCTAACAGTCTAACATTCTACACGGACTTAATATTAATCGCCCACTGAATCTGGATGTTACGATGATGATGATGATAAACGGGCATTAGCAATGAAGAATTGAGTATGAAACGGAATTATTGCACAAAACGTTTAGTAATTTTATTTTCTCGTTGGCAGTCACTTACCCGCCTCCAAAATGGTATGCTCATTTTTTGTTCCACAAGTTCGATTGCTCGATTGGTGTTGATCGCAGTAAGATCCTACAAGTACCGAGTCAGCATTTCGCATTCATAAACTTACGGAGTAGAAGTCTTCTAAGCCTGTTATACCCCCAAGGTAATACAAACATTCTTTGTTCATATCGATAATTTTCTGTAGTTGATGAATTAGAAAAGGTTTCAGCTTGGCTTACCGAGATCAACCGAACCTCAGCTTTGGCGGTTTCATTCTAAAAAGGGAAATAATCAGTGTTTCCAAATTTCTAATCATTTACCTGGAATTCTTCGCTTTCTTGAACATGTTGAAGTCTTTCTTCAAGAATGTTTTCGTTTAGCAATTCGTTTCGAAGTGCTTGATGTGTGTAGCCACAATGTAGCAATTTTGCTGAATTCTAATGAAAGAGAAACGCAGAAAGACTTGTTATAACTAGATGAAAAATGTTTGAAGTTATCATCAGAATTAAAAGTATTCAGGAAGGATTACTCGTTTGAGAGAGTTGATAAGTCACGGCAAATAATTTGGAAATATTCTAAATGTAAATGTTAATAAAATCAATTAAATGTGGGAAAAATAGGACTTATTGCAACCAAGTAATCCTAACCAATAACCATTATTTTTCTGAGGACATTTTTTATGAAGGGCATTTTAGGTCATTGCAAATAATCAGAGGTATTGATTTTTGATCAAAAGCATGTTAAAGCATCTGTAAATCCCAAGTTAAAGGTGGAAATTTTCAAAATCCAAAGAAGAGAGGCTTTCTTCTCGGCCAAAGTTCGGGATAAATCTTTCTGTAGATTATGTTCATTCTTCTTCGAAAGTATCGGTTACGCTTGTGGGTCATATAAGTCAAGTTATATCGATCAAGCTTTCTGCATACGTTAAACTATTAATATATACTTATATGTGCACAGATGCAAAAACAAGTCTATATACTGCTAAAAATGAAATTTCAGTTTGGTGAGAAATGTCTCACCTTATTTAAAGTGAATATCCCACAGAATACTGAACCATAATATCGCTTCCTAAAGACTCGACTTCAGTTAAATCCAGAACAAACAATGTATAAATTATTCTGTTATTATTAAACACCTTGCTGTCACACTTTGGTACTAAAGTTAATTACTATCAGTGGCACACTACGCTGATCAGTAAATTACGTTTTTGGCAAGAAAGACTTTTCAACGTTCCTAGATATATATTTAAAATATCATTGTGAACTTTTGCAATCTCCACCTTGTCAATCGGCAAGCGATGCACTCCACAACATTAAAATGAATTGCAAACATTGAACAAATCTTGCATTTAAAGCTACTGTTGGATAATGGTACACACGACCAATCTGATCAAACCCATTCACGGACACAGCTGGTAGAAAAAAGTTTTGAAAGAAGTTTAGCTGATGATGTCATCTAGTTTGACGAAGAAACGTCCTACAACAGCTACAGAAGCTCGTTGAACACCATCCGAACAACAACTTCAAATAGTTCTAATTAACAGTCCTTTTTTCGCATTGACTTCCAGAACAGGTATACATGAAAGTATCCGAACCGAAGAGTTCAAATAAGCATCGTTTATTTTAACACTAGACTTCTGTGCATAGACGTATCACCACATTGTCAAAATCGCCTGTTCAAGGTCGATTCAAATTTATTGATCATTTGTATTGTTTTACCCAATCGGATTACAAACGTCAAGGCCAGCCGATCACTGGTTCGGTGTTGACCTCAGTGCTTCGTGCCACCAGTTGTTGTGTGGTAATCTGAAAGCGCTTTGGTAAAGAGTTTTTAAGGTCATCATTGAATAACACCTTGGCGAATTAACTTTAACTTATCGAGCATGATTGAACAAAGGAAAGGCTACCCAATATCACTTCAGAACTTCCCATTCTTATTAAATATTATTGATATTATTATAATATAATAAAATAATAATATATAATAATATAATATAATATAATAATTATATTATATTATATTATATTATATTATATTATATTATATTATATTATATTATATTATATTATATTATATTATATTATATTATATTATATTATAAACGGTATTTATTGTAAGCAAACCCCACTGCTTGATGTCACATGAATCTGAGAATAGTATTCTTAAAGAAGCTGTTGGATGAAACACTGTAAATTGAAAACTTTACAAAATTGTACGAGTTAGATTGGAATAAAGCAAAATATTGTTTTTTGTACTGCTATCTGATACTACAAGAAGACATTCACTTGCTTGCTGAACGGTTATGGGATATCATGGTGTGTGAGCAATGGAGCTCCTCTACTGAACCAAATCGCATGACAATGGAGAGAATAAATAAATGTATCTGAGGCATTATTCAAAATAGTTTAAAAATGAATGAGATGATTAATAGTTTATTGTGTACTATATTTTAGTAGACTTTTGTTCTCCTTGAGATTAGTTTACCCATTTTCGAGTTTGTTAATTTATGGAAACATGTCGGCGTATCAACCTTATCCAACTGTGACATACAAGCGCAACTTGTTTACCATTCTTCTGCTGTTTTAAGCGCATACGTATCCTTATCTTACTGTCCCTATCTGATAAGTGCAAACACTAAGAAACCGGTCGTGGGGTGTGTTAAGGAAATGCATGCAAATGAACGTTTTTTTCACGACGCTATATCTTCTTGTACGTATGTACACATATTTCACATATGACGAAAATAAAATAACTTTTTAGGTTTTTCTGACGTTAAAGTCATAAATGCAAAGAATAAAGCGAATATGCTGTACCGACCGATTTATTGTTTCATAAATACATGGTGTCCGAACTAAATTCTACATTAAAATTAATCAATTATAGAAAAAGAATGAGTGAATATCTGGCTTGAATGGGATTGCGTTTGTTTTTTGTTAATACATAAAATAGTTAATAGTAAAGCAGCTGCATAACCAGTGTATTATGTGGCGCATATCCTCACACTTGCATGACGATGCACCGATTGATCAGCGTCTGATCATTTGACCGAGAATCACTGTGGCATCCAAAGTGTAAGCATAGTAATGAGTTTTACAAAGCTTATTTAAGAGTGTCTTACCAAACTTACTATTTTTAAGGTTCACTCAACTCAAATTTACTTCCTTCATCCAATGATGACAAAGAGCTAGAAACCAGTGATGGAGTGAAAGTGTGAACGGTGTGAGGAACACACTACATTTACAAGCTAAACGACATGTTTTCACCAGCGATAGATTCACCGTATCATTGATAGGACAGGACTTAATAAATCATTTTCTATACATCACAATACAACAAATTGCTACTTGGAATCCATAAACCGGTTGTGCTCTGCAAGTGTGGGAATGTGAGCACCAAAACAGAATGACAAGTCCGATTGCGATAAGTGGTAACGGACTTGACCTATTCAAAATATGACCGCCAGGATTCAGGAATGCTCGGTGAATATTGGTTATGATTGTTGCACCACGGACAGTAGTTTGATCGAGAAACCATGGAATTTGTATTCTTTTTGATAGCATGAACAATCCCGTTTGCTTTATACAATACTTCGTGTAGTCTTTGAAAATTAACGTCAAATGAATTTGCTATATATTATTAAAGTAACTCACTTTTATACCCTCCAAATAATCACAGTGCGCCATTAGATTCACTGATTGAGGGACGACAGATTTTGATCCTATTTAGTGGAAACAAATACACTCCTGTTGACTAATTTTGTTCAAGTCGAAAATGGTTATTCAGCTTTCAGAAGGTTAGCACCACTGTGAACACTTCTACGTAATGCGAATCGAAAACGAAACCGCGTTTCCGAAATGTGTTTTTGCGCCGAGCGTCGAACGATGAAGATTAGACGTGTCGTGACGTTTTATGCTTTGTGACCATGCGTCTTTGACCAATCATTGAGGTGTAAGGATCACACGATCATCAACAGTTGGCTCGCTGCAACCCAAACACATTTGATAATTCCGAGAGCGTAATCACGTCTAATTGGAATGAGCACACAACACAGTGTGGTAGATAAGACAGACCAACTGCACGCGTTTGAATAGAGCACGAGATGGAGCAGTCACCTGCGCACCCACTACGGACTCACACCCAGCCACCCACATTCGCACACACACACACAAATGCAAATGTTCGAATACACCAGCTTGACGCAACACGCCATCATCGATTCACCACTTGTGTTTGAACAGCACACTAGGTAGACCAACGACCTCACTGAATTGACTCAGTGGCAATCTGCAACGATTTGCTCATTAGCACCAGCGGGGTAACAGACAGCACGCTAGTCAGATGAATGCTTAAACGGAGACGTAAGAACTGAATTGCAATAGCTCAGCTAGTATTCCCAGAATATCAAACCTGCTTAATTTCATATCACCTTATACTACGAACAGTATGGTACAATAAATTTAATGCTTAAAGGTTGATTTATTTGGAAAAACAGTAAGAAGTCAGGAGATAGTTTTCATTTAAAGACATATTTTAACGCTCATTAAAAATTTTTTCGCTATTCAACCCGCGTAAAACATTAGCAAAATGCTACTTTAGAAAAATGTGCTGAATGATAATCGAAACTGAACAAGTTGACATTTTAATCTAAATAACGTTTAGTAGCAATCATTTAGAGAAGTCTTGTGTAACATTTCGCTTTAGGCACTCGGGCTTTGTCGTAACAATGGTGAATATTTTAAAGGGTGTGAAAAATGACTTTTAATTATTTTACCGTCAAAGTGCTTATATCAATCCCGGGAGTGTAAATGCTTGTCAGCAAAAAAATCAATTGGTGTATTATCCAGCAAGCGTGTAAGTGTTCAAACTCATTTGGCATTGTGATTCACATGAACACGGCTAAAAGGTTAAGAATAACGTGTCTAAAGTCATCAGTACAAAAGTAATAAAATATTGACCGTGCCTCTAACATTATTAAATGTTTTTTTCGGTTGTGGCACAGAGATCAATGTTGTGGAGATCTCTGTCTTATCTACTCCATTGCCCACAAGTATACCAGGCTATGGGGTTTCAACTGCTCCTACATCTGGGTGTTTAATAAAAATACCAATGCTACGCCGCAATACAACTCATTTATATCTACCACATATACGGAAGTTCTGTTTAAACCCGGGCCCTTATAGGGTAATGGAAATTGTCGGCACATTCCAATTAAATGTTAACAGAATCGGAGGTGATTTGCATGTCGTGGGCTCTTTAGACGGAACAGTAGACGAAACAACACCATCATTTGGCATGTTTTTCACTCATGTTTAACTGAAGTTCATCATTCGGTTAGAGAACGAGAAACTCTTTCGACCTGTTAACATTCAATTACACGATTCTCGTGCTCTTTAATACTATAACAAAATTCCTTGTCCATCAGACCCGTACAAACAATAAAACAATCATTATTCTTAATTCATTTTTGGTAGAGCAGTTAATAGATTATTTACTTTAACGTTATGCCACGGTCAATTTGGAGATCAAACATTATTATATGTCTCAATTATATACACTTCATTAATTCAGAAAACAAGTATGCATAGCTTAAATGTTAAGGTGTTGAGAATTTCTACGATTTGATAGATCTTGTTCAAATGTTTCAGTATCTTTAATGAGACGTTTTCCTTTTAATTCAACTCTACAAGCGTTCTCGATTTCATGGAAGATGTTTCTGCTCTGTTATTCAAAACAATATCGGTCTCAAGTGGTTTGCGGCAGACCGAAGTTATTATTTTACTGTTGAATTGCGTGATAAAAAGAAGAGGCTCGTAATGGATCCACCGTCATTGCATCATAATTTCGAGGATAGAACTCGTAAGGTGGTTATCATTACCCATTGATTGGTTTGGAGTAACTTTAGACTTCTCTGGTTCCAAGGTTTTCACGGACGGAGCGTTTTTGGGGATAAGCTCACAATTCAAAAATTGCTCTAATGGCGCGCGTCTCATATAGCCTCTGACAACAAAGTCCAGCCCCTGGCCTACACGCGTGGTCCTGTGTGACCCGGCGGAACTGCTTCCACTGACAGGAGAAAGGGCGAAGGCGGCTGACTGTCGCCTCAAAACCAGCATGCCTCGGACAGGTGGAGCTCGTAAGTTCGTAGGGGAAGAAAAACCCTTACCGCAAACCTCCGTTGCCTTGTGGCTACATCCAATCATTGAAAAGGCTTCAGGAGTCAATCTCGAGCAAACATCCGGAGCCGGATTCGCATTGGGCAGTCCGAAGTTGTATTCAACTTTGTCCCCCCCAACACCTGTGACGGCATCGTTGTCCAAAAGTATCAGCCTAGCTATTCCTTTGGTTCCGGTGGTGTCGTGGAGGGGGAGCACTTGCTAAACGGTCAACAACTAATTCTTCATATTGAACTGCCCTGAAGTACATCCCAACGCACCAATTGAGAGGACACTCCATTCCGCTGCTATGTTTAATAACACGGAAAGCATCTGATACCGGTTAAAATCTATGGCTCGACTGGCGTAGAGCTCAGCGCATGGGGCTGCTTCCGACGGTGGGAGAGACTTTGAGGTCTCATTGGACGGCTACCGCCCGCCTCAAGCTGGACAGCCCCCAGTCAATAAGGTGCCGTCTCGTCATGGTCTGCTATCCTCATTGAGTGCATTTAGATAAGGAATCAACCGACAAGCAGACTATATTTTTCCGCGCCAGGGAAACGAATAAGTAAATAACAAATGTCAGTTCTGAAACTGGGAACCTGGAACGTCCGGTCCATGCTCTCAGGATTTCATGACGACGTCTCGAATATCTGAGGAGTTAGAAAATAAACTGCGTTTAACAATGAGCTAAAAATGTTGAATGTCAACGTGGCTGCCCTGCAAGAGACGCGATTACCAGACACTTGTACGCTAACAGAAAGAGATTAAACATTTTTGGAAAGGAAGGGGTTCTGATGAGCCCCGACTGCAAGGAGTTGGGTTTGCCGTGCAAACAGCCTAAAAACAGCAGAACCAAGCAGCAGCGGTAGCGAAGGGATTTTGATTCTTAATTTGGAGTGCATTACTGGTACCATTATATTGGTCAACGTTTATGCACCGACACGCTCTGCGATGCATGCTGAATAAGACTCATTTATTCAGAATCTCCCAACAGTCCTCAAAAACGTGCCACAAAGAAACTGTGTAGTGGTATTGGGTGATTTCAAAGCCATTGTTGGTGCAGATTACTAATCTTAGCAAAACTGTCTCGAAGGTTCGGAGTAGGTGAAACCAATGAATATGGACAAAGCCTTTTAGTACTGCGCACACAGTTCAATCTTTGTGTCAGATACACTTTCTTTCAAACAAAACCGCAGCATAAAAGTTTCGTGAAAGCATCCTTGCTCTAAGCATTGGCATCCGATTGATTTTATTCTTGTTGTCGCGGTAATATAGGAAGCTAACTCATCACCAGATCATATCGAAGCGTAGACTGCGACACTGACCACTCCCTGGTCTGTGTTAAACTGAAGTTTCCCCAGACAAGATTTCACCGCGCCAAATTGTCTGCTATAGCTAGGATAGACGTAACTCACATGTGCGAACCTAATCTAGCTGCGCGATTTGAAAAAGCCTTACAGCCGAGTTCAACAAGACAGCTACACTCGAATCGGCTTCAGAAAACTGGGAATCGCTAAAATGCTGCATATGCCGAGACGCACTTTCCACTTACGGCCCGAATGAAGCTCGAACGAGAGACTGGTTCAAAGCAAAATCTTTTGCGATGACTGCTGTGTTGGATGAGAAACGGTCAGCATTCTTGAAGTTCAAAGGTCTGCCAACAGATAAAAAACTTACGACTTCTAAGAGCAGCTAGAAATATGGTCCAACAGACTGCAAGACGATGTACACATGACTATTGGACTGAACTTAGCCGCAGTATCCAAAATGTTGCAGATACTGGAAATTTTCACGGTATGCATGATGGGATCAAGAGAGCCATTGGTTCAAACAAACTTAAAACGGCTACCATTAAGTAGGTATCTGGCAACCCGATTGTCTAGAAAACTTAGCAGATGGAAAAATGGGTAGAGCGCTTCTTCTTTCTCGACTTTAGGGACAGTACGGTTTTACCGCATGCACTTGAAATTGTTGAGCGGTTGCCAACCATTGAACATCAAGATACTCCCCTTATTCTTTATGAGCTCAATAGGACAATCGACTGTTTAGCGAATGCAAAGGTCTCTGGTGACGACTAAATCCCACTTGAGCTCGTCAAATGATGTAGAACAGCATTATTTCAGCATGTTCACCATTTGCTTCTTCAATGTTGCAGGAGGAGTGTGTCCGACAAGAGATGGGAGACATAAAGATCATCACGCTATTCAAGAATAAGGGTGATAGTGGCGACTGCGAAAATTACAGAGGAATCTTCATTCTGAATGTTGTAGGCAAATTGTTTGATAAAGTCATACAGACCCGGTTACAACTTTTGGCTGATAGTGTTTACTCCAAATCGCAATGTGGCTTCCGCAAGGGAAGATCAACCGTTGACATGATTTTCTCCCTGAGACAACTTCAAGAAAATTTCAGGAATAGCGTATGTCATTATACGCTGTTTTGATTGCTTTAACAATGTCTTTCGACTACGTCAGCAGTGATGGTCTTTTCAAAATGCTTGATCTGATAGGCTTCCACCAAAAACTACTCAAACTCGTTATTTGTTCGGCTCTGGCATGAAAGGATAAGGCCATTTTAACGGTTTCAGTTTAGAAACCTTTGAAATTCGCTTAGGCGTCAAACAAGGGTGTGTTCTTGCTCTCACGCTGTTGGGCATTTTCTTTGCTGTGCTTCTGAAGCACGCTTTTAGGACGAGAACAGAACGCATTTACCTACGGACGCGAAGTGATGCCAAGCTTTTCATCCTGAACCGGTTGAAAGCACAAACCAAGGTACGGGATATGCTAATCCGTGACCTGCTGTTTGCCGACGATGCAGCCATTATTTCTCACTCCAAAGAAAGCCTCCAGTCGCTAATGGATTTTTTTGCGTAAGTATGCAAAGGCTTTGGGCTAACAATGAGCATGAGCAAGACCAAAGTCCTTGGTTAATGGATTGTACCGCCTCCAATCATCACTTTTAAAAACTGACAGATTGAACCAGTACATCATTTCACATATCTTGGTTCAAACATTGCGGATAACCTCTCGCTACACACGGAGATTGATAAACGGATTGGCCCAGCAACTGTCATTTTATCACGATTGAACTCTCGTTTTTGGGTTAACCGCAAGTTGTCTGTAAAGACAAAAATTATAGTATAAAACGCGTGTGTACTAAATTCTTTACTGCACAGCAGTGAAACCTGGATCACCCACGTAAGACACGAACGGAGATGAATGCTTTTCATCTATGAAGCATAGTGGTGGATAGACAAAGTGACTAATGCTGAAAAGCTTCAAGAGCGGGTCTACAGAGCATGTTCACCATGCTACAACAGCGCGGCCTGCGGTGGCTTGGCCACGTCTACAGAATGGAAAATGATCGTATTTCGAAGGATATACTCTCTCGTGAGTTGCAATCAGGAAGTCGACCATTGGGCACGTGCGGTACAAAGACGTTTGCAAAAGAGATATAAAAGCTCTTGGCATTGACGGCGCGAGTTGCGAAGAGCTTGCTCTTGACCGCTCACATTGCAAGCATTGTGTATAGCGTCGTCTGCAAGTTGGGGAGGAGAAGATGCAGCTCCTGGCTGCTGAACGCAGATTACGCCGCCGGTGTGCAACTGGCGCCGATCGTTCGAGTACTGCCTATCGTTTGGAGCGCTGCGGGAGAGATTGTTCCTATTGAATAGGACTGTTTAATCATCCGAGAAGCTGTGTAACATGAAAAAATTACTAGATTGTGATTTACATCCCTGGTCGACATCTGCCGAAAGAGGCCAACATGTAATCTCTCTGACGTGAAACCCCCTATGCTGAACCATTTGATAGCAATCACGACACGTAAACACAAATATTAAAAGCGAAAAGAATAATGTCTCATAAGCACTATATTGATATCTGGAACAACAAACTCACACCCGAAAACCGTCAATGTTACACTCATCTGGATTCGGTTAAATAACGTTTAATCCCATCTCATCAGTGAACCACGAAAATGAGGTCGAATCCATAAATTTATATTGTCATGCCAACAAATTAAACAAATTTGATGTATCACAAGTTAAATTCATGTATGATCGGTCTTTTCGGTAATACTCTTAAAAACATGTCGTTGTTCCGACGTGTCCCTCTAAGTGACGGTGGTGTTAGCAATCGTCTAACAATAAAATGATCACCAACACTTTACGTAGCTGAATCCTTATGGTACTCCCTGAATCTCACTTTAGCAGATGAATATCTATTTAGGATGATAAATCTAACAGCGATTACAACTCTAATCTATAGCAATAGACTGCTTGATGTACTGGAAAGTAAAACAGCTTGACTCCCGTCCTTGCTATTATTCATTAACGATTTCAAGCTTCGCAGCTTTACAGCTTTCATAACACGAAACAAGCGGAATCAGTCATTGGTTAAAATATCATTTACTAAAATTAGTTTTAAATGAAGAAATTTCAAAGTGTACACGGCTAATGGAATTGCCTACGTTGAATAAAGGTTACATAACAACAACCAATATCGAGCCAGACAACGTTGTTGCCCCTTCGAGACTCAATTGAGACTGTCACAAACATACTGCACCGGGGTCAGTTGCAAGTAATGGAGGAGAAACAATTTTCAATAGTTAAGAATTCTGACAAAATGCAAAAGGAATTTCCGTCAAATATTAAAGGTCTAAATTAGCAAGCCTAATTAGAACGCGCCAAGCTTCCATTTGCTTAATTAACGATTTCTGTTAAAAAAATAATTAAAACGTTTATCATGTCAGTGACAGTTATATATTTCTAAATGCACATTCACTGAATGACAATCGTTTGATAATAAATGGGATAGAAAATTTTTTCCATCATTATCTTAGTTTCAAAAATATGGAGATGAAAAGTTTTGGGCCATCAACAAGGTCATTATAAAATCAAACACGCGGCTTATTCTATCGGTATTCGTTGAGTAGACTACATTGTTTCTCATACCTTCTGTATGTGCGGTGATACACTAATTGCATCTACTGTGAGTTGTATATTGACAATGCTCTCGGGAGAACCAGCAGTCAAATGATGCTCTGCTTCGGTACAGGGTTCTCGTGCCAAATTGGCATATATGATACGGATCACATGCAACTACGAATTGATATTTCTCAAATAAGTGTCACCCAGAAAAAATCAAGAGTTCAAACAAATAAATCTATGTATAATCATTGAAGCTGCCACGTCAGATTGTTACACTGGCTTTCTAAAAGTGAGAGTTCCGAGTAAATGTTCCGGCCATTCCGTATTTCATGCGAAGAATAAAAATGATCAGAATTCGGTCCTTTAGGATATATAATCCCGATAAAATCCATTTCTGATCTTTATACGCATATCATTTGGACAATAACCGTTCAATAATCTGCTCCGTTTAATCATAAGATTACACTTCAAATTATCTGAAAATATCTATTTATCTTCCATTTATCTGACTTTATCCATCAAAAGATTTCGTAATCCAATTCAATGGTATTTTGCTGATATGTCGTGGCGCGCTATTAATCACCAGCTAGGGTGTTGCCCATATTTCCCACATATTGGAACAGGTTTCAGCGACAAGTAAAGTTGAAAAATCCTATCAAGTCGGCTATTTACTGGCGAAAATTCGTTAACTGCATGGATTATTGAATATTCACGCGTGAGGTTGCAAAATATTATTACAGCTATATGAAAAAGAAGAAAATTGTCTTATTCATTCACATGAATTTTAGCATTAAAATTAGTTCAACCACCCAAAATAACGTTTTCAAAAACGTTAGGGTGAAGATTCAATGACGAAATTCAGAATGTCTGTTGCCTCTTTAGATCAAGGATAACCTTCGATACACCAAACAAATAGCAGATAATTTAAGGACGAGATATTAGCTTTCCATATATGCGAACGATTTTCAAACTACAAGTTCATCATGCAGTTGGTTATACTATCGGATGAAATGACTTTGATTGATCTGTCACATTCGCGTAAGTGTCTATCGAAAATCATATTTCGAATTAAATCAGTCAAGGCACCGCTCAGTAGTGCGATAACCCTAATGCCTTTCTTATCTACAGGAAAACCTTTTCAAGAATACCGGAAGAATTATCGAGGATGCATATAGGAAGCGGGGAAAAATGCTGGAGAAAACAAAATATCTAACTACATAAGGTGGGATTGAATGGGAACGGAAGCGAAGAGCGTTATAAAGCCAGTGAAAGTTTATGAATGAGGAGTCACGTGGTCAGTCCTGTTGAGGCGGTGTGATGAATTAACACGATGGTACTTGATGCAAGTGCATCTTTTGACATCAGAATCATTGAAAGAAACTTGGGGAATTACTTGAATCAGGGTTTGACATCACTGAGCAAATAATTTGGTGAAAAATATTTCATTAACATTTACATGAAGGTATGAGACTTAATGTGTGGGCTATAGGACCACAACGATTGATCCATTTCGAAAAATTTACGCAATTATCTACCACGTGTTTCACGAATTCACTGTTTATCAAAAAATTGGAGGAATGAAAATACGTATTTGCTAGCAACGCGTCATTCAGATGGCCGAGGGTGTTGTAAACGAAATGGATACTGATTAAAATATATTCAGTGTAGGATAACTACTAAGGAAAAAGGTGATGATGGTGTAGTATTTAATCAAACTCATATATAGCACGTGAGAACATTTCATATATATCGAAATACCGAGAAAAATTTCACTTTCGGTTAAACGAAACTTGAGTGGTTAGCAAAGATTGAATTTTCAACGAAGACATTTGGTGCAGCATAGAAAGTTTGCTGGAAATTCTGATCTGCCCAATTAACTGAGGATGACGCACTGGTTTATTAGATGAAAATGTTAAATGATTTGGGAATTGTTCAGCGTCATGTAAAATATATTCTACAAGGAGCAATTATAAGATCTGATGAAAATGCAACAAGCTGGAGCAAACGAAACCTCGGAAAGTTTTCTACCTAAGGAACAATTTTACAAAATTTTTGTTTTTGAAATCAAATTAACTGTGGAATATTTATATTGCTAGTCGAAAGTATCTTTCGGTTTCTGTGTTCAAGTGTGCAAGAAATTGAACGATGCCTCCGCTCATGTGGTTTGAGCACGTCTGATTAATAGACTAATGTCAATATTGGCATCTATTTTCATTTCACACACCGCACGACCGGTTTCGTGAGGTGTACACACAACAAATAGGGACAGCACGATTGGGATCAGTATGCATTGAATGTTGTTTTAAAAAATGTTTAACATTCGTTTCATGCTAATGTGTTGGATAATGACCGACGACTAAGACCCAATTCAAAACATTGAATGCAGCTTTTGTGTACCTTTCGCATTCCTGGCTTTTAAACATACTGTCGTTTATTTTCTAAACATTTCGCATTAATGTTTACGCGTGTTATTATATTTTCGGTTGATATTATTGAGTCTGAAATTTGTCGGAAGACCGAAAAATGTGTCTCAACTATCATCCCTGCTAAGTGCTCAAGACTATTTGATCTACCGTAATCAACTCTTTCTTCAAAACATTTCAAGTTTAATTCACTTGTTGTTTTTAGAGTTTCGGTCATTTAACGATTACAGTCTCTCCTTTGTTATGATTATATTTAATGAAATTGTATTAAACGTGCTTATTCTTCGCTACTTCCAGTTATGATTTATCGTTACATAATTTTGTAAAAAGCACATTGCGAATAGAACAGCATGAACACAGAATGTGCAAAAAAGAAACGATTTTGCAAAAATATTCTAATGCGTCTTAGTTTTTATTAGAAATAATTGATTTTAGGTAACCTAAAACCCAAGCAATATATTCTATGATATTGAAAAAACTTCAAATGGTTTCACGTAAGTACGTAGAAGTCTGACGAAGTATAACCCAATCAGCAGGAAATCTTGATAACAATTATTACACTCCGTGTTTGTAAAATGATACAAAATTACTCTGAATATTTTTCTTCCACCGTTTTTAGCTTCAAACGTGTACCTGTTTTTTCTTGAACCATATCTATTTTCTTTCTAGTTTGCCTGGAGAGTTGAGCAAGCATTTTAATTATTTTATTGTTTACAACATTATTTTGTACTATACCTTACGCTGGTGTGTTTATATTCATCAATTCAATCAATGTTACACTTTTATAATTTTCGAAACATTTTTTATTCATTTAATTCATATTTCTTGTTCACACAAATACTGTTCTTATTCAATGTATTAGAAAATGATGGTGACCGATCTGGTTATCATAATAATAGAAAGGAATGTTTGTAATGAGTCGGTTAGAGCAGTTTATTAGTAACGCTTCGCATCTGACACAGATGCTTCGTCCGACGAATGATGTCGGTATGAAAAGAGATCAGGTTTTTTGCCCACACCGACCAATCATAGGCTGGCTAAGAACTGCACGTCCCATGAAGAGCGCTTAGTTTGTTATGATAGACAGACGAGAATAAGATCAATTGAGACACACACCCATACACGCTTTGTCATCCCATAATTGTTTTGATTAATTTTGTTCGTACTGACACCCTTCTCTGAGGAAAGCTTTGCGTCAGACGTTAGCAAAACGTGCTCTAAAAAGACTTACTTTGTTCTCATACGTTTTCAACTCTGTCGTTGCGTCGGTATTCATATATGTTTTGAGTATATTAATGGTTTAATAAATATGTTGTGTTCAACCTCGAAACAGCAGTAATCATTATGATTTACTATTCAGTTTGGTTGTTCGTTGCGTACGTTCAATATGTATAGAGAATTATTGCTGATTCTAAGTAAATATGTAGTTCCCATGTTACTAAATTCTCTTCATGTCGCTTAAGCAACATCCAATTTGTTTGCTTAAAATTAAATTTAAAACAATAATCCTCATTTGAATGAATTTCCATCACAAGCACGATTTCTATCGTGTTGTTTTTATTAATCAGATAACGACATGATGGCCAGGATCCACATGTCTTGAAACCGCCGAGGAATTGTAAACAACCTCTGCGCTTGTATGCTATTGTTAGATAAGATTTGTACGACCGACCTTTTCAATCACAGATGCCTACACACATGTAGATGGGGTTTAACCCATGGGCTTGAAACCAAATTCGACATTTACATGCATTACCATCACACACACACCACGACCATGTTTGCTCTGATGCTCCAACTTAGTTAAAAGTGAATCGGTTAATTCATTGTTCGTTAAAAATTGACTTAAATTTTGAAGCATAAAATGTTGTTATATGTTGGTGTGAATGTATGGCGAACGGAAAATGTGATGTGAATTTGGTCGGTTTGTATTTCATGAAAAGAGTTACATATTTTCTATGCGATTGCTCTAACTTCAGTCAGTAAAACTTTAATTGTCGTTCATCATCTGCAGGAATCGTGTTATTAAGTACATATCTATATTTTCAGAAGATCTGTTTATTTTTATCTTTCAACAACATAGATATTTTACATGAGCAGGTGAATGGTGTCACACATGCTGCAGATGTTTGTGGTTTCAGTAAAAAGTTCACGTCGAAAATCGTAGATCAACTCAAAATTGATAGCGTGTACGGTAAGCGGGGAACACAACATTGGTGATGGAAATTCATTAGAAGTGTACTCCGAATTCTTTAAGTCATTATAACCATAGAATTCATAGTTCGTGTTTACGGCCACGCTAAAGCTAAATACGGTAGTCAAATCAAGATCACATATCAGTTCCATGCATGAGAAAATTATGTAAATGTATTTTAGGTAAAAATTAAAAAAAAATACTGAATCAATGGCGAGTTTTTCGCGGATAATGTTTCATGTTGTTAAAATTGACAGGTATCACGTAAAACTGCGCCAGTTTGCATTTTATTTTTCGCGGATCTGAATTATGTTCCATTTACTGAGGGCGTTTTGAGTAAATTGATGATTTTTGAACTTGGCTAATGGTGTAATTATTTCGTCAGTAAATATATCGCCAATTAAGTTTGCAATAATCTTTTGTTATTGTCAAAGTTGTAAATTATTCGAAACATTAATTTTTGTCTCGGGAAATCTTCACAAAGAAATACTGTGTGCTACGATTAATCTGCGAAACGTTGAGATATATCTCTCGTTGAAATATAAATATAAGGTTAAGTATTTCCGTGTCTCAAACAGCCTTAACTACATTTTAGTTGTGGTCATCAACCTACGTGTTGAACCCATCGTGATTTCTAATGGAACGATTTGCATTTAAGTGAAATCGACAAAACATGTTGATATTGGACAAATTATCACTTACAAAGCCAATTTTATTGGTAACTTTACGTATAGCTTCAAAACGTATTTTGGAAAATATGGTAGCAAAGATAAAATCTGCTCACTTTAATAATAATATGTGCATATAATTATGATTGTAAAAAGTTTAAAAAAACGCAAGAGAAATATTTTGGCTCAATTATTATGTAATGTGTTTCAAAAGCAAATTAGTTCTAAATTTCAGAAACAGAGTTTGGTTTTATACCTATAATGAATCATGCACGAGCTAAATCTGTCGACACATGAGGATTAAAATGTCATATCAGAGTCCGGGTTACTACATCATCGCGTTAATGGAATTCGGATGCTGGATAATCTTTGGTTTGACATATGTATTCGAGGAATGGTGGTATATGACATTGTATTGTACATACTATCAAAGTGTATGCCATATGAATTACCCATGTTGAACCACTGTAGGTTATCACACACAGAATTTTGTGAGCAATGCCAACTCGAATGGAATGCTAGTGGTAATCATGAATAAAAGCTGGAGAATATTTCGATGGGATATTGCAATGGGAATTTCGCAATACCGTGAATGGAAGCACGAAATTTAAGTAGAATTACTTACTATGCTTATTGTTTTAGCGTACTATGGTTCTGCACCCTCTTTTTAAAAAAATTTCAACCACCGTATTCTTTGTATTGTAGCCTTTGCTATTCTGATGGTTTACCTACCCCATCAAATGAGTTACCGTGAAATCGCGCACACTAAAAATGAATAAGATTTTGGTGTTAGATTTCAAAATGATGCTACTGAAATTATTTAGGATTGTTTAATATTCAGGATTTATAACAAAAATGAAAAATAGGTTCAAGTGTATACTCATAAATCGTCCAACGAATTGTAGATTCGAGTTTCGATCTGGCGATCCATAGGAGGAATAAAAAATGTTAAACGTATGTAAGGGTATGGACGAATGATTATAAAAAATGTATGTCAAGGTCAACTGTTATCGAAATGTGGTCTACTACTTAGAATGGCTTGGAGGATCAGCAATACGATAAAGGAGATAACTAATGTGAGATCATGCAAATTTGGTTTCGAAGTTAAAGAGAAACAGTTCTGGCACTGAAAATTGCTCTCATTTAGAATCATCTGATGATGTTTAATGGCTTAACTGTTAACAAACTTCACTTTTATAAACTAATCTACATTTTAAGTATTATGAATCCATTTTCAAATGACCAATTTTCTTGTTTATTTTCGGAACTGCGATAAAGAGCGATCCCAATAAACGTTTCGGTGATTATTGTAAACAAATTTGTGTACAGTCTTTTAGAGCAGATTTTGAGAAACGTTTCACATCTGACACAAAAGTTTCGTCAGACCAAGAGTAATAGTCAGGACAGGAAAGATGACTAAACTGCCAATATACTTTGGTGTTCAAACCCCTTAAACACCACTGCCGGTTTCTGGCTGTTTGTCGTCATCAGGTGGAGACAGTAAGATTAGGTTCAGTGAACCTTGAAACAGTGGTATAGTGGTAAATAAAATGCATACTTGTATGCCACTGTTGAAAAGGGTTCTTACAAAGAACCACGATGTTCAAAAAGAGAATCACAAAGTGATTCTCGGTCAAGCACGCTAGGCGTTTATAAACGAACAATATATTTTGGTGCTCGCATCCTTATCTCTTTCAAACCACTACCGGTTTCTGCCTGTTTTCTGTCATCAGGTGGAGACAGTAATACCAGATTCAGTGAGCCTTGAAACAGGTGCATAGTGGTAAACAAAAGGTATACATTTATGCCACTGTTAAATTTGGATTGAGATGAGCACAAACATATATTGGTCGTTTATAAGCGCCTTGAGTGCTGGACCAAGAACCACTTTGTGATTTTGTAATTGAACATCGTGGTTCTTTGTAGGAATTTTTATAGCACGTACATAGATCAAACTTCTGTAACTTGATACTAGGTTCAAAGCTAAAGTAAAGCGCGTTGAAAGGCGCATCCGAAGTGAAAAGTATCATCAATCCTAAAAGCTTAATTCGCTTTGGCTAAGCACGTTTTAAGTGCAGATAATAAAGTCAATCTAGATAATATGTAGCTTTTAATACGCAGTAATGAAACGTATGGCGAAAGCTTGTATGCATTGGGCCTCGAGATTGCGATGTTTTGAATAAGCTTGCGGCTAATAAAGCCGTTAAGTCAGCGTTCATCTACACTGGCACCCATTAATGTTCTAGAGTGAACACACGGTGCACCATGCAAATGGGTCAACTAATCTTAGGTTTACCCATGTGTTTTGACACGCTCCAGTCTTATTTAATTCGAAAAGTCAAATATTCAAAAATTTTGAAAGAATGCATGAGAAAAATTTACTTAATTAAAGTTAATTAAGAACAAACTATTTAGTTTGTCTGATAACACTAGAACGGAATTGACAGCCTTCATGTTTCACATGTTTTATTACAATGATTTAATCAATAAATTTTACACACTATTTGCAACGATCTCATTAAAGCATTCTGTATAGTAGCACTGTATAAACCCCAGTCCATCAAATCATACATATACGACACGACGAATCATATGACAACGCAATGTAAAACATATACCAAGTCTTCAGTGAGCATGCTTGCATCAATACACGTATTACTAGTATGCAAAATTGTGATGATACGCTATATTTTCATGTGAATTCAAGGATACGTCAAGCGACGCGACATCTTGTCGTGAAAGCACTCTAGACGTTGATATATCATTTTAAGAATTTACTGAGCTAATATTGATCGCGTCTGAAGGGTGTGTGCAGTTCGTTTTGATGAGGCGATTTAAGAATATTGTGGTTCATCACAACAATTGCTTGAAGATCATTTCGGTTGATGAATATACAATTTGTGGCGGTAAACTGTTCCACAAAATGCATACACGGACTGCGTAAAAGTTACGGCGGCATTTTAATCGGGAATGTATTATTTGAAGGGACAGTTGGGACTATGGGTCGGGAGATTGGAAGCAGATGTCTGAGTTGGCGGCATCTCGTATGGATTATTCGGTATGTCAGGATTAGGTCAGCTATGATAGGTCTGCGCTCGAGAGTCGCTGCTCAAAGGGTAGATTATGCAATACATTAACCACTTTGGTTGCCTTATGATAAATCATTTCGAGGAGCGAGATGTATTTTTCCATCCATGCTGTCCAAGCTTGAACTGTATAGTCCACAACTGTGTATGTAAGTATTGCGGGGAATGTCCGAAAATACGTCTGAGTAAGCCGAGTAAGCTGCATACAAGCTTATAAATGACCTCGTACGCACACTGCTTTACAGATTTCTGCGCACCAAGAAACAGATATCTTCCAGCTATATACTTTACTTAAACGCGTACCTGTCAAGGACATATGAGAGCTGTAAGTGTTTCCACACTTGCAACATTTTGCGCTTGCAGAAACTGAAAGGCAGCTTGTTTTGAATTGACAACTAGTCAAACAACAAAAGAGTTAATCTTCGGTAGATCGTTCATAAATATTAAGAACAATATTGGACCTTGAACCTTGTGGGACACAGTTCGTGGCTTCATTATTACGCGAAATTTCGCAATCTATTATGACTTTCGCTTTGCGTTAGGATAGATAATTGTGAACCATGTTAGTAGGTTTCCAGTGACGCCAGCAACCTGCAGCTTCTGAAGTAGTGTGGAGTGATCAACTCGATCGAAAGCTGTAGATATATCTAAGTAACTGGCATGTACTGAACTACCTTCCTTTGATTCTTGAGTTCAGAACTTAAAAAAAACACCTAAAGAAGCATCATGGGGCGGTAATTGGTCGGATCCCAACGACCGCCACCTTTGTAGATTGTTGTATTAACAGTCAGCTGAACGATTCCCGAAATTAGTGAGTGTTTAAATAAATCATATATTGGGCCGCAAAGCTCCAGCTCACATGACTTCAGAATAGCCGGCGATATTCCGTCTTCCCCTGTGGATTTTTAACCTTTAATTTCCGTAAATGCTTTCGCACAACCGAAGGATTTACATCGACATCACATTGGATTTCCAACTTTATTGAATGTGGCAAGGGTAATTCAAGGTAATTCAAGGTTTTTGATGTTCTAAAAAGCAGCAAGCTTAACATCAACCATAGGATAGCAAAAATTGAAATGTAAGCGTATAAACAAGATGAAGAATTACACTTAGCAGTATATAAGTGTTCGGGAAACGAAGAATTTGATAAAAATTCGTCTAATTTTGTTTTAAATGCATGCAAGCTAGTGGAGTGAGTAACGGTTGAAGGTAAACTGTTCCAAGTAAAACAGACAGGGACGGAGTAAAAATCACTTCTACAGTTCAGGCGGGAATGGGGTACCTCCAGCACATATTTATGGGTCCGATAATTTATCGTATCCCTTCGTGTGAATAAATCCTGTAAGGGATGGTTCGTGGTATGGAATGTTTTCTAACGTAAGATAAGGTCTCCTCTTATTCGTCGATAGGGAACTTCGAACAGATTCAGTTGAGCTATCCTTTCTTTATAAGGCTTGTTTTGGAGGCTACGAACTAGTTTTGTTGAGCGGTGATAGATTCGCAGCATAATTTCCATATCCTGCTTGCGCCACAGAGACCGTGACTTCACACCGTATTCCATGACTGGTCTCAAGCATATATTCATGATCTTTGGAAGGAACATATCTTTGGACAAAAGTCTTGCGCATAAAATGCTTCTATGGCATCATATTCATCCCTGTAAGTACATGTCAATGCATCCGCTATCTGAATAGAAAAACTCCCGGTTTAACATTAGTGGCGTTGTTTACGAACAGATGATGTCTGTCCATCTGGTCTATCAGCCTGCAATGGTGATATTACTTTTCTTTGCGAATTGAGGACGTCATCTTGTTCCGGACATTTCGAAAATGTACCCAGAATACGTCTGTGTGTAGCCCATGTCGAATTTCTCACAGCTATCCACTTTCGAGTGTGGTTGCGTAGTTTGAAACGAAATGTTCTGGCTTTACTTTTCATAAAGATTTATCTTAAAAGTTTGTGAAAGTGAGTTTCTGAATTCGCGAGATCGATATGCCTCGCGTCCAGCATATTAAGTGCTTCGAGAAAGTCAAAGTAATCGACCTTACTGATGAGTTTGACGTCACTCGATGCCATCCTGGCGCTGCACGCGAATTTGAAGAACAGCATGAGGTGGTCACTTAGCCCCAGTGGACTAGATACCGCATTGACTCGACTGCTGCTGATTCGGATGTGAGAATCAGGGCCTCTTTGTCAAGTGTAAGTATTTACAGGGTTGTAATAGTTATTGTGTTTAATCATCTCGCGGAATTTGTACTCCTGTGATTGATGTGGGTGAAATCTTTCTGTGTATAGCTGTGAAGGATGATATCACCCATTATTAGTAAATTGTTTCCGGTCAGATGTCCAGCGTTACGCATTATTTGAGCATCATTTCGTTACGTGCATCAGATGAGGTGGGTGAGCGGTAAATTACCCCAAGAATGCAGGTGCAAACTACTCCATATGGTATGCCCACGCTCAAACAGTGTATTAGAAACATTCCTACAGCGAAGAAGCACGTGGTAATACACAGCTACTCCACCGACTGTTCTTGAGTGGTCTAGCCGAAGCACGATCCTGTTGAGAATGGCAAGCTTGCAATCATTCACCTGATCATGGGAATACGCATCGGTTTCAGTGATAATGTCAACAGAAATCTTATTGTTAAAAATGAGTTAATGCAGCTATTTTGTTCCGCAAACATTGCACACAAACATTTAATACTGGTTTTGACATGTAGTGATAATGTATGTATGATGTCTATTAATCCGACAACCGGACCTTTATGGTTTTTTGAACCGTCGTCTGAGTTTGAGTTTTTCGTATCTTTGTACGTCATTACTTCTGCTTGTGTTTCTGAAGATGCCTTTAATGGGCATATTCTGACGTCACTGGGGATAATGTTTCTGTATGTCTGACGAAGTCCGTTACAGCACTTGTTAGGAAAGTTAGTTTCAAGGGAGATGGTCCATCACCTTTCAAATTTGATGATCGGCGTATCTTGGAGATACTCACAAAAACACTCCCGCGCTCCTATCGTTTCTGCGATGTAAAGCCACTGTTTGTAGTCGTGTTGCTGTTGTTTAACAGCCTCCATCGTATTGGTTATGAGATATTTTTATAAATATTTATATTTTGTTCACTCTATAATTTTCGGGTTAAAGTTTGACAAAACAAATTAAATCACGAACACGAAAACTAAACACCATCATAATCACGATCCCCGTAGCGCAAAATGTCGATCGACATCACTCTGCGTTACACGGCATTATCGATTGGTCTGGGTTGAAAGTAGACTGTGCAAATCCAATCGAACATTCTGCTGGTATGAAATCATTTCAACGTCCATCTGTATGTTCTGGTCACACATTTGTTTGGAATCTGGACCAGGCAAACTCATTTTCGCGAATGACTGGAGTATTCAATCGATGAGTCCATTTGGCAGGACCATTAATTACCACACAATGCTATCGATCTAGTTTTCAATTGCAACTTAACGCAATGTAGACGAACCGTTATAATTCACGTTGTTGATCGATGGAAAATAAATCAAAGTTAATATATTTATAGTGCTCCTCGGTTAATAAATACACGTTTATTTTTATTTATTCTATTTAGATGGATTAAACAGTTAAGAATCCTTAGTATACTCACTTTAATTTCCACCCTCACTAATTTAACGGACTATTAATTAGTAGAATGCTTTTCTATTGTGGAGGCGTGAAATGTATTCGCGATAAGTGCTAATCACGAGTTTTTGGTTAAATCGCAGAATACCACTAATGGGTAGAGCACCAGAGAGATGAGCGTCGAAATGACTGACGACAACAATTGCGAACCTGCAACTATTCGGGTTTTCGGAAGGATTGCACGAGGAGCGTTTAAGCAACAACATCCTCAAAAACACAAACAAATGGTCCACGTCAATCGTTATTCAGCGATATGCAATTCGTCGAGGTCGGTAAAATGAGCACAACGTTGCGATGTCTTGAAATGAAGCGGGTGGCACGAAATTGATTTGCAAATCAGATCGAAGTGCACGTGTTTAAGTCAGTGTTGTGATGATGCGATTTGCCCATATAAGACGTGTGTTTTGCCTTTTGGCGGGTGCTTAGTAAACGCCTTTGACCGATCGTCTTTCTCTTGTGTTGTGATATTCGTGGGTGAATGCGATTAGCGTTGGACAGGTTGACCTCAACAAGTCTACAAGTGGGTGTGAAACGCTGAGATGACGTGATTAATGTTGAATCGATTGTCCTGAGGCCTGTATAGAAGACGTATAGATGTTAAAACCGGCAACGCGATTTGTCTTTGATTGGCAAGGCGTAATCACAACCGCCCACTCTCCCCTAACCTGCGTCATTCAAGATTATTAAGATGTTACTTATTCATACTAATATCAAGAAAAAGAAGATGAGAGTTTAGATAAATGGAACCCACATCAAATCATAGGAATTCATTACTTCATTACGTTTTTTTCCCTTTTTTCAAAGTCAGTAGGTTTGCTAGCATTTAGTTGATAGCCGTATATTTGTGAGGTAAATTGTGACCATTTGATGCTGGTTTCCTTATTATTCAAACACTGATTATTCAATTCTATTATAATGTAAAGATTTTCAGGTTGAATATGAATTAGTTTCTTAAAAATCATTTCCCAGAGCCTTTTAGTTGAACAAGCGAAACAAGCTATGCAAGCACACCCATCATCTGTCTACGTAAAGTTTGCCGTTTTCGGTTGATATCGCTTATGGATATAGATTGTGAGCACGTGAGGTTTATTACATTCATGAGAATCGCGTTACGATTCAGTCTCTCCCGGTCGAAAGGATTTATTCGATCAAGTGCACGGCGTTTCACAATACCCGATGAGTCCTCGCTTTCTAACTGCGGCCTCCATTATAGCTATGTAAATTTAAAAAGAAGCAAGCCGGCTTACTTGTACTGTAAGTGCTACCCTTTAGAACCAAAGAGATAAATGAAAATCCAGTATTTCACTCGAATTATACAGCGCAGACGTACTAAATGGTTTACTGTATGACAGAGATACCTGGACCGTATGAGCCCAACACCAAAGGTAACCGGATGCTATCCATATACGAAAAATCACACAAATTTTAAACATATCATGGATGGACTGAGCATTAAATACTGAAGTGCTTTCTAAAGCCGGTCCACATTGATTATTCGCCCTACTAAGACAGCGCCGCTTAAACTGGCTGGTTCATACGTACAAAATACAACATGGTCGTATTCCAAAAGATCTACTCTAGGGTGATTTGAAATTAAGAATTCGACCATTGGACTTGCGGTGAAAACACATTTGCCAAAGAAATACGACATCTCTTGGCGTTGACTCTACAAGATGGGAAGAACTTTATCATGATCGCTTACTCTGGATAAAGCGTCAGCCTCAAGTTGGGGAATCGGCTCTGAACAAAGATCACGATGTGAGCGCTGCGAATGCGATTATTTAAATCGAATCGGGCTATATATTTATTTAAAATGGTGTAGAGGATGCCATCTTCATGTGTTTGCATGCGTTGTCATAAACCGAAAGGGGTAGGGGAACGTCTAATCAATGTAAAGTAAGTGAAAAGTCGTTTATTATCGAATGCCAATTTTCTAGTGTATCACAAATGTTGCGTGAACTTAGCCGGAGTGTGCTGTTGATAACACGTTTATTATTAACCATTTAACCACAAGAACCGGTAATAACCTGTTTCCGGTACTTTATATCAGAGCTCCTGAACGGACTATTGGTAGCACAATCTCTACTGTGACAGGCGTTACTGATACAGTTTCAAAGGCAAAATTTCTCGTTTTTATTCCCAATATATTAATTTTTATAATGAAATCACTTGATTGCGAATGTAAGCCAATATTGAATAAGCCTGGCACGACCATTCTGTTCAATCACATGTGCACATGAATAAGTAGATGGGGTTATAGCCCTAAGCCATGAACAAAATGCTCAATTGCATGCGGTTGAATCGCACACACACACATACACACACTCGTGGGACCTGTCATGTGTGATCGTCTTACTGGTCTTAACCAACATGTACTGCTCAATTCGACCGCTATATATCTCAAAGCAGTTGAATTATTTGGAGCGTGTAGAATGTCCGAGTTTGAAGTGGAATACTGTTAACAGGAAAGAGAAGTATGATGCCTGAGCGCTTTTCTTTCGTTCAAACCAGGCCAAGAAACTCTGTCCACTTTTGAAATACCACGTAATTGCAATTGATGTTTTCTCCTATTCAGTCGGTTTTGGCCCATAGATCCGGTGCTTATCTCTCTTTTTCTGCACGATGCGGTATACTTGATAAGAGTTCATCAACAGTAGATGAGGCAAGACTGTCGTAATCATTTGCCGATTATTGTTCGTATAAAAATTTCACTTGATTGCCAAGTTGGCCTACAATTTAAACCAACGAATAGTGGGGATTTGTATGGGGCAAGCTTCCCGAAACGGGCAACCGGGTGGTTTCAAACCTGGACCGCCTAATTCATATTTGAAGGTCATGCCAGCTGTGCCACTGCGGTAAATATTTAGAATTGAATATCAGTTTGAACATTTGGGTTTATTATTGAAAGGATTCCGTACTTGCCACTAACCAGTTATATTATCAACAAGGATGCAAACATTCTGTTGCCAATCTTAAACTCAACACTTGGTGTGATTGTTATAATAGTTGAGCGAACCATGGAAACACAAATTTGATAACCTTAGATCCTATACTCACGAGAACCTATTTGTATTGTATCGATCCCCTAAGCATTAGCTTTTTATCACCATAAAATCTTGATTCTTGATTCTTGATCTGAAGAAATTTCAGAAAATATTCACTTGACAATATCCAATCTATCAGCAACGTTCTGCTGAGCGCTCAGAAAAACCAATTTCACTGCACTCCATAAACATTTTGTAGGTCATGTCCACGGAATTTGTAAATGAAGTATATACATTTGTATAGTAAAAAGTGTTTTCCTTGGTATTAGTAAATTCCAGAATAATTTAAATGCGAACGATCTAACAGGAATGCTTTTTGAACATTTTCATGACATCTAGCTGCTTTCCCATCCTAGTTTCCTGAGTCAAATGGATTTGATATTTATTTTTCTCATATCATTATAAAATTTATACGTAATCCTGTGTATCAGGTGCAAATACTAGTAGCTTATTTGAATATTTTCATCAATTCATTATGAATGACAGAAAATACTGCCCAAAGTTTTTTTAATTTCTAATCATAACGGGTTTATGTTCGTAAACACCGATCCATGATATTCCTCGCTCATGCAATTTTCTTTAACCTTCAGAAGCATACTGATTGCATAATGCGTTTTGTTGGCACAGGGTCAAAGAATTGAAGCTACAACATCGATCCATTATGCAAATCAAGAGCGGTGTGCATATACGTCAGTCTATGCAAATTTGCTCTGCTGCCGAGATATTGCGTGGCTCCAAACGATGAGAATACTGCAATCTAGGGTTAAAAACTTCGGGAGTGATCCAAAACTGAGTGAAAGTAATCTCTATAACGTAAAATGATAAACTTTCACATTAGAGAAACCATTCTATTACTGAAATTTAATTACTGCTCAACGGCCACGGTAAATGCAAATTCCGCTTCCACTTGTCATGGTATAAATTTTTTGAGCAACATGAAAATTTTAATCTTAAAAACATAAATATGTTGTTCATGAGAAGAATGTGCTGACAATCATGACAACAGAAACAAATAGATTATTGTTGTGCTCACATTCTGTGCACTTGTGCATTACAACCAGTTTTCTTGATTTCTTGAATCCTTGAAGCAGGTGGATACAGAAAGATGAGTATCTGTTATACTGGTAATAGTCGTAAAGTAGTAAAAATGTTATAATTGAAAGTTGCTGAGTTGGTTTCATACAAAGAACCACGATATTTATAGAAAGAAATATACATTTATTCTAGGTCAAGTAAGCAACATGCACAAAATCGATTTAAGTATTGATGTGATTACATCAAACACACCGGTGTAAGTATGGCGGATATGAACACATCAGTGCTTTCATCAATGATGAATGCTTGAGCGCTTGACTTGGAATCTTTTTGTGGTTCTGAATTTAAAAATCGTGGCTCTTTGAAAGGATCGTGTTTAACAGTGGGGTTTCAGTATATTTTTGCGGTGAACTGACTATATTTTAAATGCTATTTAAGCGTCAGTTAACATGTATCGAATAGTAATTAAAATTTCTTCTGGGTAATCAAGCTTAGCTAACAGTTTGGGTAATAATTTAGCGTGATCATTCACGACGCTAGCCGTTCAGATTGCAGTACATGCCTAATAAAAATGAATTGAAGTTGCATTGGGAATTGTACTTCTATTGAGATTAAATCTAACCTGTTTCTCCAAACATTAAGATAGTGATTAGAAGTTGAACTGCTTGAAAACTTTAGCCAAATTAGTTGTACACTGGATATGAAAAAGCGGTGGAAATTTATAAAGGAACCATAAATTTTCAGTGGTATCGGCCACATCACAAAAGAATTTTGTCAACATTTGTGAAATTTTAATCATTCTATAATGCACCGCTTGATGAGCTTCCACATGTTTCTAAACAATTGAATGAGCGAAAGTTATTCGTCTTAGCATGTCGCTTTTTGCCTAACTCCAAATTCGAAATCTGTTAAACTAAATCACTGAAGATCATTGGCGATCTTTCTTAATAATAATCTCGAATTAAATTTCACAGGCTAACTTTTGGTATTAAATCGTGAAGTAATTTTGAAAATTTAAGAAATGTCGCAAGGATTATAAGAATTATGTTGGTATGAACAGTTTGGAAACCGGATCAGCCTTTTTCTAATTTAATCGCGATATTGCAATACATCGAGCGTTTTGAAAGAAGTCGACGAAAGTTCAGCATATCGGCATCCAAAATTTTCCGGATCCGGTTGATTCAGAATTCAGTTGAATTATTACCGACTGAAGCCATAACATCTTCAAGGTCGGATATTATATAAGTCCATAACAAAGTTGAGCAAATCATTATAACTTTGTGCAGCGTGAAATGATTTTGTAAACTTGTTGACCCAATATAAGTTAGAAAAGCAACATTGTTGTTGCATGACCGAAAAAGAGAACGTGAGTGAAGTGATAATCAGAGCCGAATGGAATGCCACGCAGAAACACAAACTGCTCCAGAGTGATTCCCATGTGGAGCTTGCTCTCATCAAACATTTGGCAAGAAGTTAATTTCAAATTTATGTAAATAAGAGCCTCGAAATGAAATAATTTTTTGTTCCACGTTTTGATGCACACAAATAGTGTAAGAAGCAGGTATCGTTATAGCAACATTGTCACTATTTGGCACATCCTCTAAACATATGATCTCACATGTGACGTTCAATTTATGTCGTATGTTGCAGAGAGTGTGGAGTGCATGAGGTCTTTGGTGAAGTATACAACACTACCATCGGGTACAAGGCAAAGTCATTAATCTCCCAAACTTTGCCAAAGGTCCACATAAACCTAGGGAAATTCGGGTCACGGACGAAATGCTTGGGCTTGAAAGGACCAGTTTAAACAACATTTTACAGCAATTCAGGTACAAAACCCTGACTACTGGAACGTATTCGATGCGACTTTTACTTTTTGTATGTAATTGGCGTATAATTAATCGGTGTATGTGATCCTTGGTTTTTTTTACATTGTTATATTCAACTTAATCTGTTTAATCATGTATCCATTGTACTCAAAGTGCGCATGATTAGATTAAAAAACTTCTGACGTAACATACATTCCTGTCATGATCTGTTAGACATCGTCACGTACACAGATCTTCATTTGCATGCATTTCCATCCCGTATACCTGCTACCTGCACTCATCAGGTAAGGGCACTACGATCAGGATCCGCATGCCGATTGTAAAAACGGTTGGAACTTGTATGTCACTGTTGTATAAGGTTCGTAGCACCAAGTTTTTTAATCTCTCGTGCCCACACACGAATGGATGCGGATACACTAACAGGATTTGAACGATAATCCGTAATTGCATGGATTTTCATCGCATAAATCTGGTGAATATTTAATGTGAGGCTCTTCGTTGCAATGAGGAGGACTAAGTAAGGTCTATGAGGCTAAATAGCGTCCTGCCGAAACGCCTGTTACGAGGTTTGAACAGGCTATGAGTACACTCAATGCAACATTATCCACGTCGAACAGCATCGTCTCACACACACACTTGTCGACTGCATCTCGATTTTATTCATGAGATCAATAATTACAACGCTAATCACTTTCATACATAAATCCTATAATTCAAGAAAACGCCGACTTGTCAAAAGCGTTCATCACACACAGAATAAAGAGCAACACACACCAATCTCATATAGGCAAATCCCGTTACGACAACAACCATGTTAGTTCCGGTTGGTAAGTTGATCTCATTGGTAATCTATTTTGGAGCGACTGCTTCAAACAAAGCCCTCAATACATTGAGCGTTTTTCATGAAACTTAACTTATATCATATGCTTCGATAGCGCATAACTATGTCAATCTTCTAATGTTACAATCATTTCGAAACATAAACTATTGCTGGTTTGCGTATGTTGTTGTCGATCGTCGCAGTGCTTCTTGCTTTTACGTTGTGCCGAAAGGTTGTGTTATGGATATGATCCCAAAGATCTTAATTAGCACTTGTCACAAGTGTCCATCTTATCTCCACATTAAGACTCATCAATTGGTTGAAATTGAAAAATTGAAGAAAATTTTATATTTCTAAAATTACTTTCCAGTAATAATATTGGTTTGCTTTCAATATTGGGAGTAGGCGCTAGATAGGAATACGAGAAATAATTGCTTACTTAAAACCGTGGTCACATTCACTAGAAAACGATGCGATAAAAAATGTCAGTAATTAAAAACGTGACAACATCAATATAAATATAAACGTGTTTTTGTCGATATAGCTCAATATTTTTTACTCATGGCATTGGTAAGAAGCTGATTTCTGAGTAAACCAAGTTTGCAAAAGTATATTAAAATGAGTGGAAACTGTCGTCCCATACGACGAAGAAGCACAACAATATTTCGTGCGATAAAGGGCTGAAAATAATGTCGTCGTTCGCTCTGAACTAGAATGTTGACGGAAATATATTCAGCGAATTTATTACTATCTTATGTTAGTAGTCTGGTGTGTATGCATTTTTAAGGCTCTTAAAATAGCACTATTTCCAGCTCACAAATGGAACATGTGAAGAAATTTTTTTGGCTTCACCCCATTCCAAAGATAAAAATATCCTAGACATAAACGCCATATTTTCTATTGAATATTACCTCGGCATCGCCAAAATGGTGTTACGTATCCTTACAAATATCACATCAAGCACCTGTTTTGTTTCGTTTAAAACTCATTTGGTTAAACATTGATGTTGAATGCCTGATCAATTTGTGCCTTAAAATGTAGGATCTAGAAAGAGAGTAAAATTTCACAAATAATAAGATAAAAGCGTTACAAAATTGCAGATTTCTTTATAGATACAAGATTTAATTTTGAACGTATCCTCAATCCGCGCCAGCAATGTAAGACAGTCTAATGTTAGACGAAAATATCACTCCAAAACTTGCGTATGGTTGAGTCACTATCAATAAGATTCGAAAATGGATATTTCCCATTTTAGTTTAAATGTTTGTGCACGGGTGTATGACAGATTTTGATGCAAATGCTTATATAATGAATGCACAAAAACTGAGTAGATTTTTAAAAATTCAGCTCACTGAATTGTGATATTTTAGTAGAATGAAGTGCATGCTCAACTTTAGTGATGCCTTTTGCTTCGAATTGTTCGAAATGTTTGCGATACTACTGAAGCTTTTAGTCGATATTTTGGAATACATAGGGCCCACATTTTCATAGAATATTAGCCTGCACAATGTATTAGAAGTTCTAAAAATTTATAAGAAAGTAGAAAAATATCCTAATGGTAAAATATTAATAAAAGTAGATCAATAGGTGAATATTTTGAAACATTGTGCTTTGTGGATGCATTCGGCTAATGATTATATTTATTCTCAGATCAAGTCAAACTTTATATTTATTTGTAATTCCGATCTGGTCAATGCTGTTTACTTTAAAATATACAAAACTTGAACAACAAAACTTCGACAAAACCAATGTCTTTTTACAAGTGTCCTAGTAATCCCTTCTGTAATTCCATTGGTATTCTTTGTGGAAATATTCCTTAGAAGGGAGCAGCTTCAACTTAGATTTTGATCGCAAAGTTGTCATCGAATTTTCCGTTTTACCTGCAATCTTTCAAAACCAAATTCATTCGTAGGCAAAATAACTATCATTGTCAATAGAGATTTCCTCAGCTTGCCTTAAAGACAAATAAAGCCGTTGTTTATCTTTACTTTCTTCAGCAGGAAGCTTCAGATAGATTGCTAGACTGTCTAAGTCATTTTTCAAAAAAATTAGCAAATTTACACCCGGGCATTGCAAGGATCTCGGTGAAGTAAATTACAAAAATATGCAACAATCTAGGAAGTCCGATTGACTGTTGAAATTCCCATTTGATTTGTTCCCGTATTCATTGCCAATAAATCCGAAAATAAAATACCATAGAAATCATGATTGGATGATGTGATCATCATGATTATTATTGCTATAATAGATTCAATATTCAATATTTAAGGTATATATATATTATAAAATTTAAACAAATCGAACATTCATGTTTCCGTCCATGTTGTTCAATGGAGGACGACAGGTATTCCATGTATGACACGCAGTGTCGGCCGGAAATAAATCTTTGGGTAAATTTGTTTTTCCGGGTGTGTTAAACGGAAGTATTAAGATTTTTCATTAAACTGGGGGCAGCACAAGTATTATTCAAAATGAAGATCGTAACGCTTTTTTGAAGGTCATGTTCGTTTTGATGTGAACAATTTCTTTCTGGGCGGTAAGCTGTTATACAGAAAGCATGCATGGGCTGCGTCAAAGTTACGGTGACAGTTTAATCGGGAATGTGGTATTTGAATGGTCAGATTGTGACTGCGGGTCGGGAGATTGGTACCAATTTTAAAGAGGTGTTTGAATGGGTGGAACCTCATATGGATTATTCGGTATGCTAGGATTAGGTCAGCTCTGATAGGTTCCTGGTGCTTGAGAGCGCATCAATCCAGTCTCGTCAGGTCGCGCTGCTGAAAATCAACTTTCTGCAGTCCAGTAACCATTTGCTCTGCGTTTATAGTAAATAGTTTTCGAGTAGCGAGATTCTTTTCTGTTTCCATCTATTGTTGCCACACACTGGTGTATGTAGTTGTGATCACCTTGTCAACAGTAAGGTGGAACCTTAGAAATTCGTCTGAGTCAGCCGAGTAGGTTTTAAATGCACGCTTATAGATGGCATTGCACTGTCATAACTGTTTTTCAAAATTTCCACAAACTGAACTCCGATACCGAGATCCTTTTCTATAATCTCCCATATGCTACTCTCCGCTCCGCCGTTGTTGTGATTACGTATAAGAATTGGAACGGCATTCCACTTTTTAATATTTCGCACGTGCGGAAATTGAAGGGCACGGTTTTTAATTGACCATGAGATGCAGCTTCTTTAGTCCCCCTTGTAAACGTAACCCTCTTCAGGACGAATGTAACCTTTTGGTTACATGTACTTTGCGCAAAGTCATTTTAAGTTATTCTTACTGAATTTTCAGAATTTTTTTTTTTGCAGGCGGGGCATCCGAATTTTGTCACTGCAGGTGGGGGGGGGGGGGGGGGGGGGGTTTTTACTTCTTTGTTCTCAATCAATCATTGACTTTTGTCCCCAGTGAAAGAGCGTGGTGCTGGTATGGGCTCGAACGTCCCTCCCCCATTCGCAGTTTTGTGAGATCCGATAAAATTCTGTGAAAGTCTCAGTTATTAAAATTTTATTCCAGTATAAACGTAGTCATGCCTCAAAGACATAGTGTGAAAAAAATTGTAATAAATCAGAAAACTCTTCGAAATGCGTTGCGTTGAAATAGATGTAACCTTTATGTTACATCCGGCAGAAGTCACCAAAATCGTACGCTGGTGACTTCTGCCGGATGTAACCAATTGTTACATTTTGTTATTTTTTCAATTATGTGAATATCACAAACTTTTCATATTATTTGTGTTATTTAACCCCTGGGCAACTCGTTTCCGGAGAAAAAATATTTTATTTCGGGTTAGAAAATAATTCAGGCATGAAAGGGTTAAACAATTCTCAGTAGAGTTGAACTTCGTCCAAATTTTTTTAAATCGTCGGAGAAAAGAACAAGTTTACAGCGTACCAGTTTCGGTAGATCATTTTTAGTAGTAATATTGAACTGAGTACTGAAACTTGTAGGTCACTACTCGTGGTTGTTTATATGTCACATGATTAACTGGGACAATCAAATTCAGGTCACATTTAAACTACATCTGCATTTTAAGATTCATGATTTATAGTTGAAAAAGCAATTAACTTACAATAACCACTGAGCTTAACTATGTTTCTAATATATTATCTATATATCTATATATATTATAATTATAAATATATATATATGTATTTATTATATATATATATATATGACCCATGACTGGGATAGTTTATTAAAAATTGGGTGCACAATTAGTATTAGATCTCATGTAGTCGTCAAGTTTCGTTTTGAATATAGATGAACGGATTCAGTTTACCAAACAAAACACACACGTACCGAATAATAATACCTGCCGCAGTTCCGTTTGGAGTGTGGTATTTGCGAGTTGCAACCATGACCATGGTTGTTGTGGAAAGTTCAAAGGCAGAATATTTTATCCAGGAGGGTGGGAAACAGTAGTAATGATTTTCTATGCAGAGATAAGATCTCCTCTCATTCTCCTTTATGCAAGCGTCCTCAGATCCAGTCGTCTGAGTCGCTCGCTGGAGATAATTAGCAATAGCTAGAAACCAAGCGCGGAATGTGATGTCGTATTTTAATCATTTCTCTCTGCACATGCGATATAATTAGTCAATCTAAAATGTGCTTATTCATAATTTATCATCAGACCCATTTATAAAACATGTATCAAGTGTAGGCAAGACAATAGATGAGGCATTTTAGTATCATATTCGTTAAGTAAAAGTGGAGATGAGCCATGATGTGGTGACGCAACGGATTGTGAGGAAGAACCGTGTGCATCAAATGTACATATTCACGAGCCTTGAATTTCGTATAAAACAACTTGGGGTAACGAGTAATAATGAGTCGCAAATATCAAAACAATTATTCGGATATGAAAATAAATGGAAGCCAAAAAGCCGTGACCGTGAAGCAATAATGTTGCAAGATTTAATTAAACTCTCAGGTCTTTTCGGAAAAATGGCAATTTAGCTCATTCTGGGAAATATTTTTAATATGAAGCTGCAATAAAACTTGGATTTGCTATTCCATGATTGCCTTGAGTCTGGTTTATTGTCTATCTATTAAATTTCTATATTCTTGTGATTAATCTAGACCATTTTTCCGTGCTAAAATATCGATATCTTCTACTACTCGGCTCGATATCTTCTATGAACAGTTCGACAAATACGTGATCAATAGACAGCTAATGATGCATAAAAATTTATAAATAAACCATGCCATAAATATATTTATCGGACTTTAAAGATACGGAGAGCTAGGGTTATGTCCTGTAATTTTTAAGTGCATGAAATGTGTATATCTTTAATAAACCAAGACCCTGTATACATTACATGTGCAAACGTTTATAACGTGCTATACAAAAGCTTTCAAATTGTGTGATTGTTTTATTCTAAAAGAACTTAATTAATTAGTTTCCGAGTCTATAGAAATTAGCTTTCATGTTGAATTGATTGCATGACAAATTAATGTGTGATGCTTTTTTTACATTCCGCTGGAATTAATTACCTGGAGATGATATTTTTTGAAAACTTGACAGTTTCATCTTGCAGCTGGCGTAAATACGGCGCCGGTGTAGATAATAGATGTTGCAATTTGATATATATAAAAAATCGTTTAATCCGCATGTGACGCTGTAAACGACACCATCGATGGCAGTCGATTTGTTAAATCAGCTGCTCAACAGCATTCCATCGACACACAAGTTTTGCCGCTCTTTTCTGAAGTGCGAATGAATCTTTTCTTTTAGCGGTTACCGCAACCATTAATTGGGTGTTCAAATCATCGTGTATAAAAATTTGTTTGCATACGTGCTTAGGATTAAAATGTACGATAAAAACTTTGATCAACTTTGATCCAAGTGACGTGATATTTTCTTCAATAGTTGAATTCAAATGTGAAGCATACGGTCACAAGTTTTAAATAAATTGGTGCCAGTTTCGCTATTCATTGCTTGTGTAAGCGTAATTTGGATATTATTACTTCACAAATGGAAAGGAATTGTGTGAATTGAAATGAATTTGGTGTTTCAGCGCTTGCGGAGTAATAGTTTACTGTTGTAAGGAATCAGACGTGTAGCAAATCTTTCGAAAGGAATGTACTTTTTAGTCAAGAGTCACAAAGTTATTTTAGAGTGATAGATTAGAGAAGAACATCTAAATGGACACACAATTGCACTATAACTCGATAAACACCTCAACAAAGTATTAATATTGAATCTCTCACAGAGATTAGTAGTCAAGAGAAACAGAAATCGTTGTTATAACGTTTTACCGTGTGTAATAGCGGGTCATTTTATGTTATTAACGCTAACTACTAGGTCAATGATTTTCTGACTAATTAACAGATATTCCAGAATATTCTAGATTTTTTATGACAAAAAGAACGTAGATTAAATATTACCAAAACATAGTAAATATTCGCGTACGAAAAAGAAATAACATATTCAGGTTAAGGTCACGTATAGGTCCTCAAATACGGACAATGTTTTAAAACAAAAGTGTAATCAAATCGTTATGCAAGAAATACGTGTCCAAATTTCTAACGAATGCTTTCGACCTGGTAAACAATAGTTTTTGTGGAGGACATCTAACGAAAACAAGATCGTCAGTATAAAAATCGCGACAGCTATACGGGAATGGGTGAATCGGAGTGTCACTCATGGCCTTGCGTTATGTTGTGACTCAGGGTATTCGAATAAATCTTGCAGACTGATGAGGTAATATGTAATTTTTGTCGTAAGTATCACATTACACATCGAAGGCTATCTTTGAAGGGGTCACGAGGCCTCAGCGTTTTATTCGTTCCTGTGTGTTGGATTCGGAACCTTTACGTGTTTTGATGCAGGATGGTATCTTCTGTCAAACAATATCCCATTTTAACGAGGGTTTTCAAGCTTGCGATGTACGTTCTATGGTTGGAACTATGTACGATATCTCGATTACAATACGTTGCAGCATAACCAGAAGACCGGAAACACGGTTGTAGATGACATCACAGTGCACGCTGTTCCTAGTCTGGCGCATTAGAGTTATATGTGTAAGTCGTGTAGCGATAGCTCAAAGGTTAAAACGTTGAAAGTTGCGATGAATTTGATGTATTTTTGAAATTATTTACTGCAACACATTTATTGGATGTTTTGTCAAAACGAATAATAATTATAACTACCTCTTCCGTTACGCAACATTCGTTTAGAGACCTGCTTCGGAAGTCTGCCTACATGTTTATGGATGTGATAGCATTTAGATCAAGACCGGGGTTCTTGAATTGACCATGCTTTCTTGAATAAAATGTTAAATTTTTATTTCTACTACTCATATATTTCGGACGTGTTTTAATTTACCATGATGCGGACGGATAATATAAATATGACAGCATCTTTGATTTAATTTTTATTACTGTATCTGCAATCACCGTATTCCTTTGAAAATATTTTGTGCTAATACGACGTTGTATGAAAATCATTTTTGGTGTAGATTTAATTTCCTAGGAACGCATCTCTCAATTTATAATCCAACAATTCTTTTTATTAATCTACTCATTAAAAATATTCCCGCTACTAATTTCAACCCACTCCACACTGAACTAACTGAATCTCTATCTTTTTTCAACAACTCGATCAAAGTAAATTATATTGCCATCTCGAACATCATTATATCTTCACTTCATCCACTTCACCTCAAACTATCTCTCTCAAAATGTGGTAGTCATCGAACAATTGAGGAAACTTTTATCTCGTTGATATTCTGTTATTGCTTACCGTATGTCTTTTGTATTCATCATCAATGTAAATGTGAAATTTCGAATAGTTTAGAATAAGCAAAGTTATACTTGAATGCCACTGTTACATAGGGTTCGTACCACGAACCACGATGTTCAAACACAGAATCACAAAGTAATTCTTGGTCAAGCACTCGAGGCGCTTATGGGTGACCAAAGTAATGTGATGCTCACATCCCCCGCACTTACACACCACTACCGGTTTCTGACTGTTTGTAGTCATCAGGTGGAGACAGTAAGATCAGGTTTAGTGAGCCTTGAAACAGTGGATAAGTGATAAGCAAGGCTCAATTGCAATGCAATGCAATCAAACATCAATTGTTCACGGTCAACCAGAAACCTGATGTGCAGATTATTTAATAATCGTTAAATGCAAAGAACCCTGTGGGTGATACGTCAACATATTACATCAGCGTTTTGACGTTTAGAACTAGCTCACAAAATTCAATCTCGCTACACGCCAGTTTCCTTGGCATCAGTGTTAATCAATATATGATGGCAGTGCCACAATTTTGGCACTGATCACATGCTAATGGCTTTATTCTATACCATGTTGACAGGTAGCTCATTAAAGAATGGTATTTTACTATTTTACGCAGCAACGTTTGCGCCGCTGACCAATTAGCAAGCACAAACAACTCAACGAATCGTTGAAATTGTGTCATGAAGATTTCGGCGCATAATTGTACTAAAATTGTTACCTTTCAATCAAGAATCGGATAACGATAGAAGCGATTGTCGAGGAGATGAATGCCAAAACTATCTCACTTTTTGCTATTGACATATATTAGATATATCCATATCACAACTAACCATGCAGAAATAAGACCGAGATAAAATAATTAGATGTTCAAATCGGTTCGTAAAATCCTAGTACTAGCAGACTATTATCCTGATACTCCTGAGAAAAAATGATGAAATTTTTTATTGAATGGCTTTCATATATGCAAAGTAAGTCGAAGTAATTCAAAGTTTTAATGGTCTTAAAAGAAAATATTTTACAGTAACCATAGATTACAAATATAAGGAATACATATAAACAATAAAAATGATTTGTCAATATGGAAAGTCAGTTTATGTATTGAGGTGCGATGTTGGATTTGATCAACATATACTTGTCATTTTCAGCCTTGAACATGTTCAGGCTTGATGCACCAATGATGTGATATGTGGGGGCACAGAGTTCTATATAAAACAAACACGGACAGAAAAGAAGTACCTTCGACAATTTGATCTAGAATGTGAAATAATTAACTTGTAGCCATAAGATCTGCTACCACGTGATTCTTGCCGATGAAACAGGTGTTCAAGTGAGTGCAGAATGTTGCAATTTTCTACTCGTATGGCCTTTTGTATAGTCCGGTCACCAGTTTTGTAGTGAGGTGGTATACGCGTTGCAGCAAACGAAAATGTTATGCTGACAAAAAGGTTATTCAATTTCGGCAATAATGGTTTCGGAGATGAAAACTAATAAGAAACTGAATGCGAGAACCATACCTCAAACAAAAAGTCAACAGTTTTTCCAAGTGATATGAAATTAAACGAACCTCGTGTTTCGAGTCACAGTAGGTTACAAATCACACAACCAGCAATCAGTAATCACACGAGTACAAAAGGCACGTGTGTGATTGAAACTTAAGTTAGATTATATGTTAGTTCTCTCCACCATAGCTCTTATCGGGTTGTTTTAAATATGTAGATGGTGTATGTGATGAAAATGCACGCAAATAAGTATTTTTATATAAGACAATTGGTTCGGTCCCATCTACATGTATTTGGGTATATGTGATTGAAAAGGTTGGTAATATTAACCTTATCGAACTGTAGCATACAAGCACACATCTTGAGTACCACTCATTCACTGTTTCAAGGCATGCGGGTCCTGATCCCACTGTTCTAACAACAAAAACTGGTCGTGGGATGAATGTGATGGAAATTTATGCAAATGAGTATTTTGGTAAATGCTATACTGTTATTTCGTTTTGCATAAAAGGCAGAAATATTCAACTTTGAAACAACGTTTGACTAAATTGGCCAAACCATCGCAATTGACCCATGTGAACTCATACTGCCTAAATTTTTGCGAGAAACTTATTGAAAATGAAAAATAATAACCGTAAAAAAGGACATTATATTTCAATTACAGCTTTCACATATGCACTTGCATTGAAATTTTGTGTAATTATACTGAATTGACTGGGATAATCAAATGGAAGATTGACTTCAAAAGCTCTCTTTGTCCATATTGTCGCAGAGGTTGTGTAGGACGTGGGCCAAGCACATGTGAAAGCACTGTTAAATAGGTTTCAGTACGACCGTCTTGGGCTTAAATGCCTCCGATGATTTTTACCTGAAACATCAACTGGTGATAACGCTAGACCCGATTCCAAGCGAAAGAAGACCCGCGCTGATTAAAATTTTCATTTGGGAAACATGTATTTTTTTAGGTTCCACGTTTTATTACACCTTTGAATTTCGAAAAAAACATAAATTAGGTTTTGTACTAAATGTATGTCTGTGTCCAGTGATCCTAAAACCCTGATTATGTAAAGAAGTTGAGACTGAATAATGTGGTCAAGAGATTAAGAAATTATAAGCAACATAAACAAATTTCGTATCCGCATTTGTCCCAATGTTTGGGCAACATTTTACATATCAACTGCTTCAGCGCCGAGAAATGTGTGTAGAAAATTTGAAATCATATGCGAGAATCTAAGCAAAGCGCCACATGGTCATTCCCTGTGTGTGGGCAAACATACTGCTGTGTTATCCAAGGCAAAACAGCTATAATAATCAGAAAACAGCAATGAGACTGATGTGTGTTCTCACATGCAAATGGCGTTATTTCTGCAGTAAAAAAGTATTGCAACAATACACCTCTTTATATTTCATGATACCGTACATGATCGTTCAATACGTAGACGAAAAGTAACTATGCGAGATTGGTTATCAACGTTTTGGTTATAAAAATTCAATATTTACGTGTGGGAAAAACAATCGGATTTAAAAGTAATTAAGCATGCAAGTACAGCAAACAATGCAAGTGATTAGTCATGTATAAGCAAATATAATAGAGTTTTGAAAATGGTTGGGTGAGCAATATTGATTGTTTATTGTTATGTGGGCGCCACTCCAGGATTAGTTTGTATACAAGCTTCAAGCTTCCGTCTAAATGTTTAAACTAGTTCAATGTGCTGTGAGTTAATTTTAAAGCAAACAGGTATACACAGGTAAACACCTACCGTGGCGATGTGAAGTGCGTTAGCGCTGAGTGCTAATTACGAGTTTCCGAATGATATTCACAAATCCACCCTCCGCACAACACAAGAGCAAGAAGCGCCGAAAAGTTCGATGTCGACTAGTGCGAACTCGTAATATTTCGGTTTTCGGATTGATTGCATTCAAACAGTTCGAGCGACAACATCTTCGGAAGTATGAGAAGGTGTACAACATCAGCCGCAATCGAACGATAAGCAATTCGTCCATATCGGTCAAACAAGCCCTGCTTGACAAGTGAAGTGTTGGCACGAACTCGACTGGCAAATCAGATCGAAGTGACAACCGGGACAGACATGTTTGCGGATCAGTGTTGTGGTTGTTTGTTTTCTTTACAGCATATCGGCGCGTTTTGTTATTTGTGTTGTACGTAATAAACGCCTTTGACCAATCGGCTTCTCTTGTGTTGTGGGATTAGTGGGCGAACGCGATTAACGTTGGACAGGTTGACCTCACGGATGAATCGAGACATGATAGATGTGCGTGCCTTCACCTCGGGGGGTAACATGGTTAATGTTGGACCGATGACCCGAATATTGCGAAAAGTGGCAAGATGTGCACAACTTGCTACTTGTTCACCTGAAACGACCTGACGCAATCAATTCCGGCTTCTCTCATACACTGGTGTCGTGACCATACTAAGAACCAGTGGGGAACGGAAATCCATCATGTCCTGACAAAACAAACAATTGTCGTGGCCAATCCCATGTATCGATCGTGAGAATAAAATGCTTGAATGGCATCCCTGACGGGCCGTTCTGAAGGGGGGGAACGCTAAACTACTACTGCAGTCTGCTATGAGATATATTCAGTGTATATTAGTACCTTCGCGAGTTGCATTTAACTCGATAAAATCGATAAAATAGATTTTCCTGAGGATTTGAATTGTAATGTTGATCTTTTGTGTAAGCATCTCGTCACATTTCATTCTTCTGTGATTAATTCAATGTAATTCAAGGTTCTTAATGGTATAAAAAGCAACAAGTTTATCAACAACTATAAGAATGAAAATTGAAATGTAATTGTATAAACAAGATAAGGAATTACGTTGAGGAGTATATAAGTGTTCGGGAAACGAAGAATACAATAAAAATTAGTCTAATTTCGTTTTAAAGTCATGCAACCTAGTGGAGTGAGTAGTGGTAGAAGATAAACTGTTGCAAGTAAAACAGACACAGAGAATAAAAATAACTTCTACAGTTCCGGTGGGAACCGGGTGCCAGCAGCACATATTCATGGGTCCAATAATTTCTCGTATCACATAGCGTGAATAAATCCTGTAATGGATGGTTTGGGGCATGGAAAATTTTGTAAAGTAGGATTAGGTCGCCTCTGATACATCGAATAGGGAAAGTCGAACAGATTCAGTTGAGCTATTCTTTTTATAAGGCTTGTTTCGGATGCTGAGAACTAGTTAGGTTGAGCGGTGATAGATTCGCCGCAAAAGTTCAACATCCTTCTTGAACCACGGAGACCATGACTGAACACCGTATTCCATGATTGGTCTCAAGTATGTATTCATGATCTTGAGCAAAAAATTTCCAAAATACCCGTTTTAGTAGATCTAAGACACGTGTTGCTTTTTTAAAGGCACTGTTAGTTTAAAGTGAGATTTTTAAACTGGATCATATCGAGACACCCAAATCTTTTTCTCCACTGCAATTTTCAAGGACATACAAACCTATATGATATGTGAACTCGGCTCGATTCCCCACATTCATGAGCGTGCATTTGTTGAAGTTTAACGGCTGTTTAAAATAATGTGTTGCTCACATCCCCATCCCTTATACACCACTACCGGTTTCTGACTGTTTGCCGTCGTCAGGTGGAGACAGTAAGATCAGGTTCAGTGAGTGCTTTAACCAAGAATCACTTTGTGATTCTGTGTCTGAACATCGTGGTTCGTTGTACGAACCCTATATAACAGTGGCATACAAGCATAACTTTGTTTACCACTTTAACCACTGTTTCAAAGGGTCACTGAACCTGATCTTTCTGTCTCCACCTGACGACGGCAAACAGCCAGAAAAGGTAGTGGTGTGTAAGGGATGGGGATGTGAGCAACACATTACTTTGGTCATCCATAAGCGCCTTGAGTGCTTTGACCAAGAATCACTTTGTGATTCTGTGTCTGAACATCGTGGTTCGTTTTACGAACCCTATATAACAGTGGCATACAAGCATAACTTTGTTTAACGGCTGTTTATTCTATAATGATAGCTGTGAAGCGTATCAAGATCTTTTTGTAATAGCTACGGATGCAACGCCATATCTTTATGTCGTCCTCAAATAAAGAAATTTTGTATCGAACAATTTCCGGTACTTCATTGACATAACCAGAAATAGGATCGAACCATGGACTGAACCTTGGGGAACTCCGCTAGTTGCTGCGATTGGTTTTGATAATGCACCGTCAACACGTACCTCGGTAGTGCGATTTGTTAGTCATTTAGCCAATTCAACAACTTTCTGGTGATACCAAGCTTTTCAAGCTTCTGTAGTAGTAGGGTATGGTTAACACGATCGAATGCTTTTGAGTTATCTATTTAGCGGGCGTGTATTGCTTGCTTTTTATCTACCGATTCTGTCCAACCATCCAGCGTTATCAGTAAATTAGATAAACAGGAATAATTCCGTCTAAATCCATCCTGTTTTGCAATAGAGGAAAAAAAATGGATCCGCTACGTGGACGACACCTTCGTGATTATGAAAAGAACAGAACTGGATGAATCACACCGACTGCTCAATTGTGTATTTACTGGAATCCAATTTACAAAGGAAACTGAAGTTGACGGTTGTTTACCATTTTTGGATGTCCAAGTGAAGCGGACAAACGACGGAACGTTAGAGACCTGCGTCTACCGGAAAACCACACACACGGATCAAATACTGAACTTTCACAGCAAGCACCCGAACACTCACAAACGCATTTGCGTCAGAACCCTATTCAAACGAGCAGCAACCCACTGCAGTACAGATGAACTGAGAAGAAAAGAAGAAGAATATCTGTTCAAAGTGTTCCAGAAAAATGAATATCCAAGAAGCTTCATACTACGAAACAGGTCCAACCGCCCACAACAAAGAACCCCAGAAGAAAACAGAAGCAGACGCACTCTGCCCTATATCCAACATGTCTCCGAAATCGCAGCTCGGGTGCTTCGGCCACTTGGAATAGACATCGCGCATAAACCAGCATCAACACTTCGCAACTGTTTCAACAACACGAAAGATAAAGTGACAAAAGAAGAGCAGTCGAATATCGTCTACAAGATTTCATGCAGAGACTGTGAAAAGAACTACGTCGGACAAACGGGTCGCAAACTCAGCACAAGACTACATGAACACCAGTTGGCCGTACGCAGACATGACCGGAATTCACTGATTTCAATACATGTTGATCAACTTGGGCATCAGTTCGACTGGGACCGCACAAGAATATTAGCCAGAGAAACGACCGACGGACTCGGGAATTCTTGGAAGCGTGGCACTCAACAACAAATTCAATTAACCAGCATCTCCAACTGGCTGCAACATATGGACCAATGAGAAACCGATCATGGAGACGGCATAACATGAACTCGACCAATCCGCGGGAGTGACCGTGAACGGACAGGCAAACAGTATAATAACCAACGAATTCAAACTGCAAGACGCTTCGAAAGAAGTTTTGCTGATGATGTCATCTAGCCTGATGACGAAACGTCCAAGAACAACTACGCAAGCTCGGCGAACACAAGGTGAACACCATCCTGTTTTCTCTAATGCAACTGATTATTTTCGAAATGTTTCATTATATCGTCAACAATGAGTCGCTCAAATAATTTGGAAATCACAGCTAACAGAGTAACGGGTCGGTAATTAGAAACATCGGAACGATTTCCACCTTTGCAAATAGGAGAAACTATTCCACGTTACCAATGTGTGGAATCACTCCATTTGCTTGTGTTTGTTTGAACAGGTATGTGAGTGGCTTGTATAGCAAATTTGCACATTGCTTCAATATTAGCGGGGTTATTCCGTCGGTCAAAGGAGATTTAACAGAGAATCGATAAGTTTAGATACTCGGTGATGCAAGCGTTGAATTATGTGCAACATTATTGGCGTAAAAGTTGGCAAGCCATTCTGATTTATGTTTCTTGCCTTTTTACTATTTTGTGGAGAAGTTTCGATCATCATTTTAAATTTTCATTGCCGCAATTAAAAGCAATGATGTGAACGAATTATTTTGCTTGCCTTACATCAAAAATGTGACCAATCAAGATCGAAAACTAATTTTATTATCATTATCTTGGACACATAGATTTGATTTTTACAAACACACTCATGTCATGCTGTGCGTTGTGTGTTCGCTGAGCTGGCATTGTAGCAGTAGGACGTTTGGTCATCAAGCAAGATGACATTGTCAGCTGAGCTTCTCGCTAAGTGTTCGTAATCGTCGTGTTTTCTGATATTCATACTTTGACCGTTCTGTTTCTTTCCTCGTCATTGGTTGTTCTCAAGGTCACACGGCTAAATGTTCGGTTCCTCATTGGCACATACATGTCGTCCAATTGAACGTGTTGATTCAATGACCGCTTTGTGGAGTGCCATGCCAATGACTCTGGATCCATTCCAGTTGAAGTGATGTTCTTCTTGGTTAACGTGAATTGATAGTAACGATTTGTAATCGTGCCTCCTCACCACTGATAGGTGTTCACTCAATCTGGTACCCAGTCTCCTTCCAGTTTGTCCCACGTAATGCATCTCACAACCCGCGCATGGGATTTTGTAGACCACGTTTGTTTTGTCTTCTTCTTTCAATTTGCACAGCTGATTGCGGAGTGTTCACGTAGGTCTGTGTGTAACGTTGATTCCAATTAGTCGCAGTACTCTTGCAGCGATTTCTGAAGCATTCTCAATGTATGGTAAAGGTTTCCTGACATGTGCGTTTGGTTGCTCCGTAGACAAACTTCTTGGCGATTTTCATCTTAGTATAAAGTTCTTCGGGTAACCGTTTTTCTGAAGGACCTTGAAAAGGTATCTTTCTTCCTCTACCAGCGTTTCAGACGGGTTGCAGTTCATCTGCGCTCGGCTGAACAGCGTTCGTACGCAGCTCCGTTTGTGTGCAATCGGATGCTTGCTTTTGAAGATTCGGATTTGGGCCGTATGCGTGTCCTTCCGATAGACATTTGTCTGGAGGGATGCTATGTCGCTTCTAGTTACGAGGACATCCAAAAATGATAGCCACATGTGGATTTCTGTTTCTTTCGTGAAATTTATTCCTGTGAAGACACAATTCAGTAGTCTATGAGCGTATTTGACATGCAATTTCTTGATTATGACGTAGCGTACCCAAACTTTAGTTTCTATTAGAGGAATGGCGGTGCGTTCCAATCTCTGCATTACTGCTTCCGCTATCATTCCAGAGATAGGTGACTCCATTGGAGTTCCTTTGATCTGCTCATTCAATTTTCCATTGAACTTGAATTGGGTGTGAATACAAAGATCCAATGAGCGTCATTAGTTCATCACGAGTGATTCAATTTCCGCCATACGTCGTTCCGTGTTCCGTTAGCAGCGATGAAATTGTTTGTTTAGCGAATGTAAGGTCAATTGACGTAAATGTGGCGGTGACATCGAAGTAGACCATCACCTCGTCGTCATTAATCTTCAAGTTTTGCAGTTTTTTGATAAATTTTTCTGTCGAGTGTACGGAATGGTCCGAGACTCTGACGAGATATAGGTTTTTTCTTCGTAGTTCTTTCGACGATCTATGCGTAGGTGCTCCGGGCAGTGAAACAACTGGACGTAGTGGGATACCTTCTTTGTTCACCTTTGCGGAATTAAGTAATCTTCCGGTTTCATTCGGAAATATTCAGCAATGATAATCTGTGCCTTGAAATTCAGTCTCTTGAGAGCAGCGTTAATCTTTTTTTCTAGTCGTTTCGTTTTATCTTCGCTGACCTGTCGGTAGGTGGTCGTGTCCCGCTGCAGTTCTTCAGCTTTTGCGATGTAATCAGTTTTATCCATAACTACCGTCATTCGCCCTTTGTCTGCGGGTAAAATGACTATGTTCTGGTCGTTTTTAACTTGTTTGATGGCTTTCCTTTTTTCATAGCTAAACATGGGGTGTTCTCCGTATCTCTGTAAAGCGAGAATGATTTTTTGCCGAGCATTTTCCCTTATGTCTTGATCCAGATCTTGAGATTTGATTATATCTTTCAGACCCGCTAAGAATTCACTTGTGTCGGCATCGCGATAATTAAAGATTAGTCCTTTCGCAAGCACCCGTTTTTCGGTGGTTGACAGTTGCTTTGTTTAGAGATTTCTCACCCAGGTCTCGGCGTAATTGTACCATTCATTAAGCGTAATGCTTTGCGATTTCAGGTCAAGCGTTCTTCGCTTCTTCATTTTTGCTCGGATCGTTGTTATCGTAATTGCTTTCTCCAGGTCATCTGCTAGTTGATGCCCAATGTGGACGTCGCACCTCGCTCGTTCTTCATTTATTATAGCTTTGTATTTCCTCAGTCTTTCGTGGGCATCTGTGATTGAGGGTGGGGTACGTTGTAAGCATTTTGGCGTTAGTTGGTTTCGTTGGCATTAGTGTATGTATGCTATATGTTTCCCATCGTATGGCATACTTGAGACAAGATGCAAACAAACCGCCAAGAAGCTTGTCTACGCAGCAACCAAACGCACATGTCAGGAAACATTTACCATACATTGAGAATGCTTCAGAAATCGCTGCAAGAGTACTGCGACCAATTGTAATCAACGTTGCACACATACCTACGCGAACACTCCGCAATCAGCTGTGCAAATTGAAAAAAGAAGACAAAAGAAACGTGGTCTACAAAATCCCATGCGCGGGTTGTTAAATGCATTACGTGGGACAAACTGGAAGGAGACTGGGTACCAGACTGAGTGGACACCAATCAGCGGTGAGGAGGCACGATTGCAAATCCCTACTATCAACACACATTGACCAAGAAGGACATCAATTTTAACTGAAATTGAACCAGAGTCATTGCAAGGGGACGCACGCGTCACATACGGGAATTCCTCGAATCGTTGCACTCCACAAAGCGGGCATTGAATCAACACGTTCAATTGTGCGACATGTTTGTGTCAATGAGGAACCGAACATTAAGCCGTGCGACCTTGAGAACAACCAATGACGAGGAAAGAAACAGAAATGTCGGCGTATGAAAATCAGAAAACACGACGATTACGAACACTTCGCGAGAAGCTCAGCTGACGATGTCATCTTGCTTGATGACAAAACGTCCTACTGCTACAATGCCAGCTCAGCAAATACACAACGCACAACGTCCAATCCCTTAGCTAGAAGTATTCGCTTCAATATCACACACTCATGTCATGTTACACAGGGCGTGAAGCGCACTTATGAAGATTATCAGTTGATAGCTCTCAAACGACCTCCAGAATAGCATTCTGACAACGCAAAAGCAGGAACGCTAAAAATCTGCGAAAACAATCACAAAACCAACCACAATTTGAGATACGGAAGTAATGCATGAGAACGGTCTCAAGTGAAAGCATACCTGAAATCGAGAACAGATGGAGGAATTCATCAGCTAGTGAACGACATGCGATTCGGCAAAGCTGGTTCATTGAGTTCAATGTGGCTAGAGCTCAAATGCAACCGGGTGGCACTGATTCGCTTGGTACATCTGTTCAATTGAGCCCATGACGAGTGTTGCTAATAACGTTCGGAAAATCCTCTCACTGATTCGTAGAGTAACATGGAATATTTAGATTAAAATTAGAACCGAGAAACTGCAAAACCATTAAGATTGAACATTCAGTCGAATTAGCTACGTGAATAAGAATATTAAACATTTACGCTATTGGGCTATTTGAAACCATAATGGTATTGGCCAGCCCAGTTTTTAGATAGCTCAAGCATGACGGGGCCATGATAACATTAAAGGAGACGCGTTTTGTTTTTAAGTGTACCATTTTTGGAAATAGCGTGAAGATTTAGAACTGAATTTAAGTGATAACAAGGGATAGAATAGGAAAAACCAAGCTATAACAAAAGCTTAAAAGATGACGGATAAACGAAAGCTGGCAAAATTTAAAGCGAGAAAATAAAAAATGAAATAGGAGTGGAAAAAGGGTGCCAGGCAAGACACAACAGTAAAAAAGCTGGAAATATTTTGGTGATGCCACGTGCGAAGTATCAGCAAAAATTTAAAACCATGTAATTCAGGGAAGGTATTTAAATATTGCTAACAATGTACAGACCTTTTTTAGGAACGATTATGTCGTGTTCATAAAGAAAACACTTGTTAACAATTCAAACACCAAATTTTATTGCATAACCAGAATAGTCTTTATTTACGTGCATTTCCATCACACACACGACCCATAGCTGGTTTCGCTTTGTCTCCGCTCGTCAGGTTAAAACAGTACGATCAGGATCCGCTTGCAAGACCAACTTGTTAAATGTGGTATATTGGCACACAGTAATACTTGACAGCTATTTCCAATCGAATCAGGAAAATTTTCTTCGTTCAAAATGCTCATTTGATGCAATTCCATCACTCTCACACACACGACCGGTTTCGTGCTGTTTGCACTCATCAGGTAGGGACAGTAAGATCAGGATCCGTATGCGCTTGAACAGTTGAGGAATGGTAAACAAGTAGCGCTTGAACGCTACGCATGGATATGCCTGTTACGACTAACCTGTTTAATCACATTTGTCCAAACACATGTATAAAGCGGTTAAGCACATAGCCATGAACCAAAACGTTCATTTGCATGCCTTTCCATTATACTGAACCATACCTGATTAGTTCAAACAGCACGAAACCGGCCGTAGAGTGTGTGTGTGTGTGTGTGTGATGGAAATGCATGCAAATGAACATTTTGGATCTTAATTATGTGTTTAACCCAATTATACATGTGATTGGACACATTTGATTGAACAGGTTTGTCGTACCTGCCTTATCCAGAAGTGGCCTACATGCGCTCTTTTTTTCCTTCCTTCAAATTTTAAGAAAACATTGGGATGGATGAGCTACGTGTGTTGTAATCTAGTCGACACATTCGCCAGACAAGCACTTGACTGGATGCTAACGATAAAAAGTTAGGAAACAAAACAGTTCACGATAAGAGTTCAAATGGTTTATTATAGGGAGGCAATATGATCCTACTACCTCTATGCTCCCTGCTTCAAAACAATAAAAATGATATCTAAGCATTCTTGTGATCGGAATCGTTCAAAAATTAAGTTTTTGATGTAGGAAAGGTAAGTACCTAGAGCATAAATCTATAATCAATCATCAATATGATGGCAGCCGGCTTACCATTCTATCTCTTCTCAATTCCATTGATTAAACGATTTCTGACAAAATTTATTGATCCGATACCACATTTTCATCGATCAAACTCCGAAAGCATAGTGAATGCCAATTATCGATGTACAAATCGCAACAGTAGATCAAAAATGTGCTTAAAGCATGTGGTTGTGATTCATGTTAACGATTTTATTTGGCACACGATACTCCACCGTAATAACTGACAGCAAATACCTGCTATATTGGTTAAACACGATAAAACTAACAAGGTTTATTTAGAAAACTTGATGTCAATCGATATCGATTGAAATTCACTTACTTCTTTTTCGGAAACCTGCTTCAGTTCGAACAAGCTTTTCAAAAATGTAAATTTATACAATATTTGTTAACCTTTAGTTGTTATAGGAAGAAGATTATTTGCGGCTTACTTATAATTTACAGTCGAACACAGCGTTGATTCAAAACCTGCTCTCTAACTTTGATCTTATCTCTGAACTATGCCTGCGCACTAAAACTTGTATCAATTCGAACAAGTCAGAAAGTCATCGAATAGCTAGAAGGTGTAAATATCCTATAGATTCCACAAGATAGTTGAATATATTTGATCTTGATAACGTGAATTTGATTAGGTAGGTAGGTAAAGACTTCCCGCTGAGTAGTTTGAAATAACAGAGGTTAATGAAAATCGAGTCAACAAGTTCAACTACGTAGGATATCTCCACAATCTGGCATACGGATTAATGTTCATGATTTCTATTGTACGCACGAATAGGTGGTCAGCGGACATTGTTCGTACCATCAGAAATAAAACGATTAATGGAGTACACAGCGTACAGGGAAGGTTATCAAATGATCGTGATTTCGCCTGTCTATGTTAGGGGTTTGGTTTTGGCTTACACTACATTGACGACCGCAAGTCATCTTTTGCAATGCATATTTAATTTATTGGGCTGGCGTAAAACAAGAGTTCACACATTGACTCTGACTGTCCCTCACTCACAACTCAACTGTTGACGTTTTAGCCGTGCGAGTTTGTTTTACTTGTAACAATCTACCCGATTATTGTGTGAACTCTCCAAAACAATACATGTCTTTTAGTCATTAACCGGTGCATCGCAAAAAAATACATTCTGACACAATGGATCTACATGTGTCACCCTACTGTGCAAACTAAAACAATTTCTACCCATTAGAGTTTTACCTGAATTTCGAACTGCTCAGTAAGCAACCAAATACCATTTTTGCTTGTTATATTATTCGTAGTTCCAATATTGAACCGTTGTTTTTTAAAGCTATATGCTTTGCAGACCATTAAAATTGAATTGAATTGAAACTTAGGATTGATCAAGTTTAGCCAATTTAAACCTAACCCTTGTCCGTACTCACACACTAGCGCTGACGAAGCTTCTGTGTCAGAAACGAAACGTTACCCAAAACTGCTACAATCGATTCATTGAAAACTTTCTATCCATGACAAATTTACATATTACTTATTTTCCGAGACGAGAAACACGGCTGTTTTGTTTCACTGCGCTTATTAACAGCATTAATGTGCATGGGTTTAAAACACAGACAGAGTTGTGGTCATTTCATTTAATATTGTTTCGTGCATTAGAGATTAAAAAGATTTAAATTTAATCGCAACTGCTTCCAGTTATTACATTAAGCATGTTGATCGCCGGTTATAATTAGATCAAAACATATATCGCGTTCTCAGGGTAATCAAAATCTAAAACGATTATATCGGAATTTTCTACTTTTTCAAGCTTTCTGGTTTATACTTTGTTGATATTAAGTGAAATTTTGTGGGTTTTTAAATTTGGGTTTCGTTTTTCACAAATGGTGTTTTAAAAATAATCGATGCTTAACTCCTTATGATATTTAAGAAGAAAGAAGAAATTGACTTTATTCGTACACACGAATTTTCAGCTGTTACAATAATTTCACCACAAATTTAAAAAGTGATAAACATGTCCCGACATCGAGTTACAATTTGTCGACTGAACGATTTTTCTTGTCCGTCTTAATTGATTGACATACGATCCAGTTTACTAGCAAAAGTTTTTGGGTCAAACGTTTCACTGCAAGTCCCGGTATCTCGTACTTCGTTCTAAAGTGCACATCCAAATTTGACCTCAGTTGATCCGAAAATATTTGATGCATTTTACCCTTGGAGAAATTAATTGTATGCACGGCCGATTTGAAGACCGTCTGTCAACCTTTTGCTTCAACTTAATTGATGCCTCTCGTGGCGAACCCCAACGTTCCGTTCTCGTGCCAATAATTTTCTTCGTTGGCATCAATGACCTGCCACATATGTTTTCGTGCAAGGTGGTTCAATTTGCCGACGAAACTAAAATTTGAACACCGATTATGTCTAGTGCGGACTGTCTATAACTGCAAAGTAATTTAGATCTCTCTGTGAATGCCCGATAAAGAGTGCAAATTGGTAAGCCAGAATACATATCGTTTAAGGCATCGAAATTTTAGCGGCAGCCTAAAGAACAGCGTGCGCTGTGAGGTCATCTAGGAATGTGATTTCGGAATCCTGTGTATACTTCGATGGATTTTAAAACCTTTTTGCCTGGAACGTTGCTCACAATCATGAAAACGTACGTAATTTTAATCGTAGAGCATACGTCGCAATCTTGGACTCCCGGGTTGAAAAAAGATATACTATTGCATGATAGAATATACCATCGTGCAACCAAACTCGTATGTGGTTTCCAGAAAATAATGTACGAGGAACGAATGCAAAAGCTGAGGCTCCGTTCCCCCTCCAAAGACCTTTTCGGGGTGATATGATACTTACATCAAAAAATATTACATATTCCACATCATCCATTAAAACATTTATTCTAATACCGTGAGTTACAACATACACGCAGCCACTCAGTGATACTACAAATTACCCATTCCAGTATCAGCTGTCGCCGATATATTTTATTGTGTGTCTGTTTCCTTTGTAATGTGATCCCCGAAACTATTGTTACCGCTCCCAGCTTCGAAAAATTCATTTGAAATTTCGACACGTATTTGTTGCATAACAATTTGATGACACCGGCGCATTAACTCGTCGTAAATATTCAATTGGACCATACGTACCATTATAGGATTAGGCGTTATGTGTTATTTATTTGTCCTGAATTAATATTTATTATGCTATAGTGATTGTGAAGCTGTTTTTTCACCATCAATACACGAATCTAGAAAACAAACTCGAAACTGCTGATTTACACAACAAATTCACCTGTTTTTTAATATGCCAGCTTCTTGTGACACACTCTAATGCAAACTATGTTACCTTATTTGAAGTCTAATGCAAGAAAGCGATACTGCAATTAGCGATGAGCACGAAAGGTTACAATCGCCGGAAAGAAAAAAGTCGCTCCCAACGTTTGGCTTATTGCTTGTTGATGTTAGTCAATTCAAGAGAGGTATGTCCGTCCATTCGATCTCTTCTGAGTCGTGACGAAGGTAATTCCAAAGAGGATATTGCCAACTAAAACCATTCCATATATTGGTGAAACAAATCAAATAAATGAGCGTTGAAATACCTCCGAACAAAATTCGTAAAGCATTATTATATATTATAATTTTCATTATTCTATATTACATACAGTTCCAAAACAACTGCCGTTTAATTAAAAGAAAACCGCAGGTATTTAAACCAAGAGAATCTAGGAGGTGCATTAACCACATACAACAAAACTTTCATATCCGTATACTCGTTTTAGCAGTGGTTTCCATTTTCAAACAAAAGCAATTATTTGCGTTAAAACGACTCTTCATGCCTTTTCCATCACTAAAGATATCGCATAGAAAGCGAGAAGTTTATATGCTTTTCTCGCAACAACACATTATTTTCCAGCATCCATTTAATCATACTTTTTTTTCAAAATCAAATTGAGTCCCAATTGCCTAAATTCACACAAGAATAACTTTAAATTAATGCAGCAAAGCTTATCACAGCTGTCTGCTGCTGTCTGGTTACAGCAGTGTTCAAACAATTACCATTTTGTGCAAGAACTACGTCAGAGGTCCGAATAGAAATTATGCACAATGCTTGAGTATGTTGGAGGTAATTTTATCATAACCATGGGATTTTCTGGAATTCAATGATAGTAGAGTTCTCAGCACCTCTTCTTTGGTAATGGTTATTGTGTCCAATGGTACAGGATGCGTTATTTCTGGATCTTTCGAACGAAATACTGTAGCATAAGAATTTACTAAAATATCCGAGGTGTCAGCTGCATTTATCGTCATTCCACAGTGCGTCCGTAAGGCCGCAACTCCTGTTTCACTGAACACTGTTTGTTCACATTCTCGTAAAGGAGCTTTGGATTCCGTTCCATTTTAGACATTATATCAGCTTGATACTGTATTTCGTCTTCAGTAATAAGTTTAGTAGCATGGTTCCTAAGTGTTCGAAAGGTCTTCCATGTGGTTTCGTTGGTTAACCGGCGATGGTTTCTCCAAGCCATATTTCGCATTTTAATCCATTTCCGAGTGCAACAGCGGATTCTAAATCCAAATACACTCCCTCACTGGTTATGTACGAATGCTGAGTTACAGTTGGTTTCCCGCTTAAGCTTGGTAAAAATTCTGGATAACCTAAATTTGCTAATAATTGAAACACGATTCGAGGTGGACGTGACTTGGAGCCAATGTGTTTGTAAATTTGCCAGGACAGTACAGTGAAACAGTGTGTCGCAGGGTTATATTTGTTGTCTATTGTGCATCCTTTAGATTTCTTTGGTATCTAGCAAACGTTTGAACATTTTTTCGAACAAGGTCAACTGGTCGAACCTAGCACACCCTTTAAAACCTACGAATGCGTTCTCTGACGTTTAAAAGGTTCTCCACAACGTTTCACAGTGGCTTGGCGAAATCACTTCGAGAATGGCTGAAGTGATGCCTATCAAAAGCTTCAGATTGAACTCATGTGTATAGAAACGATTAGTTGGCGATTTCTTGGTGTCTTGGTCAACATCGATTACAACCAAATCAGCTTAAGCAAAACCCGTGATATTGAGTTTTGTTTAATGTTTGCTGTTTATCAAATCCATTTATGAGTTCTCACATGAATAAATTTTAGAGGTCAATTCCAAATACTGAAAATAATCTCCCGATCTATTTATGCGTGCTGTTCACACAAATAAAAATTTTCTTTATTTGTTTTATTTATCCATGTTTAAAATTAAAGAAACTTTGACCGAGGCATGTGCAACTGCTGCAAGCTGCTTGGTCAGATAAGTTGCAATTCGTTAAGTATATTCAAATCAGTCAACGATCAAAATAGAGCCTTGTTCTTTTGAAATTGAGCAAAGCAACTGCTTGACCAGTTTGTCATCTGTAATCAAACTTACTTCATTACAATTTATACTTGGCTTTGCTATTTTTTTACATCTTAAGGACAATATAATCGAATGCTACGAGTGAGGATATCGTTTGTTTACGTCTCTGTGATATTCGCACAGAAATCCATAGTATCACCGAGTTCTATCCAGCAGGATGTTCACATGTTATACATTGCCTCCAAACCGATCGATCGAGGGGTGGTACTTTTCAGAACGTGAGTAAATGCAGATAAATTTCACATCTTCATTACGAGCTAAATTCTATTGTTGGTGTTGTATGCTCAATGGCCAAGCTTTGTTTGCATCTTTTCGCATTCCTCTAAGTTGTAATATGTATCAATATTCATCCGTCAGAAGATGACTGCGTTGTGCATCGAAATTTGTGGGTTTGGCACAGTGTTTCAATCTCTCGAACCCATTCAAACATTCCGAGTATTTTAATCTTACTCGTAGATTAAATAACCACGTAAACTTTGCTTTTTAACATTTAAGTCGAAATTAGATTAAGTTGTTTAAGCCTTGTTACTTGCAGTGAGTTTGGAGTAAACCGTCGACATTTCAGTTTCCGTTTGTAAAAACTGTTTTATTTATCGCTTTATTATTTAATAATTATTTATTGGTACTATTACTTGTTTTTGTTGAAGTTCATTTCATCCATTAGCATGAAAAAAGTGTGCTTACTAAAGTTACCAGTCTCGTGTGAAAAGTTACGACACAATGGAATTAGCAGTGCTGCAGTTAGAGAAAACAAAACAGTTTGTAAATATTATACTTGATCTCGAATCAAATCGTGAATTATAACTCTTTTCTATCGTTTTAATGAGATGTTCTAGTGTGTTCTCTTTGAATGCATCTAGCCAAGACAAGTCTCCATCTCATCGACATCCATACACCAAACCTGAATTAGTCGGTGAAATACGTGACAAAATGATTGTGAGTTATAGTGAGATACGGGAGTAACGATCTCGCCTCCAGAAATTCATAGTGACAACCAAAAATCGATTTTTATTCTCAAGCCTAGTGCTGCAGTTGAATGAAGTATCGCAAAACTAATTTAATCATTTGATCTGGTCATAAAAATAAAAAATGGATGTCCAAGTGAAGCGGACAAGCGACGGAACGTTAGAGACCTGCGTCTACCGGAAAACCACACACACGGATCAAATACTGAACTTTCACAGCAAGCACCCGAACACTCACAAACGCAGTTGCGTCAGAACCCTATTCAAACGAGCAGCAACCCACTGCAGTACAGATGAACTGAGAAGAAAAGAAGAAGAATATCTGTTCAAAGTGTTCCAGAAAAATGGATATCCAAGAAGCTTCATACTACGAAACAGGTCCAACCGCCCACAACAAAGAACCCCAGAAGAAAACAGAAGCAGACGCACTCTGCCCTATATCCAACATGTCTCCGAAATCGCAGCTCGGGTGCTTCGGCCACTTGGAATAGACATCGCGCATAAACCAGCATCAACACTTCGCAACTGTTTCAACAACACGAAAGATAAAGTGACAAAAGAAGAGCAGTCGAATATCGTCTACAAGATTTCATGCAGAGACTGTGAAAAGAACTACGTCGGACAAACGGGTCGCAAACTCAGCACAAGACTACATGAACACCAGTTGGCCGTACGCAGACATGACCGGAATTCACTGATTTCAATACATGTTGATCAATTTGGGCATCAGTTCGACTGGGACCGCACAAGAATATTAGCCAGAGGAAACGACCGACGGACTCGGGAATTCTTGGAAGCGTGGCACTCCACAACAAATTCAATTAACCAGCATCTCCAACTGGCTGCAACATATGGACCAATGAGAAACCGATCACGGAGACGGCATAACATGAACTCGACCAATCCGCGGGAGTGACCGTGAACGGACAGGCAAACAGTATAATAACCAACGAATTCAAACTGCAAGACGCTTCGAAAGAAGTTTTGCTGATGATGTCATCTAGCCTGATGACGAAACGTCCAAGAACAACTACGCAAGCTCGGCGAACACAAGGTGAACACCATCCACATCCTGAGCTACGAATATTTGTCTCTATTGCTGAATAGCAACTCATACTTTGAAGTAATAAGGCATCTTAGCATTTTTAATAACAGCACTCATCCTTTCAATAATTCGGTTTTATTAAACGATTTAAATAAGTAACTTTAAAACAAAAGCTCGTGAAATATATCATATGGGACTAAACTTAATGATAAGTTTCAATGGTAGAAGTATTGGTGAGTCTGTTTGAATCCATGGTAGACAGTTGCTTTAAACGCTAACACGGAAATGTTTTCACATTTTGAGATTGACAAAATATTTTCGTGTAGTCCTGATTGAAATTAGCTCACAGTTGGCTTACAACAAAGGTTCATCGTCTAAAACCTTTCACAATATATTTCTGATATTTGGGAGGGTATATTGATAAGCAGGATAATCTCATTGCTTCAGAATATTGGTAGAAGCACGCGTACAATATTATATTACAAGTAATTTAACGTATTCCGTGATGTATAATTGTCGAAAAAGCATTTCCTTCCGCAATGCCCAACCATTAGGAATTAGTAGAAAGTAACTATAAAGAAAAAAATTAGATATGTCACATTTTGATATCGAGAATACATTTTCGAATGCACACATTTTCACACTATTATTTTATACACTAAAGTGACTTTAAAGATTGTAATAAAAAACTGTGTGAGTTATATTTTGCAGTTGAAATTCCGATGGCTCCTTGTGGGAAAGCATATCGCACGTGATGATTTTCATTTCATGGTGCGTTTGTAAGAGGTCCGCTCCACGCAATCCGCAACATGAACCGGCACGTTGCCAAGCATCTCACCCAGATTTAATCATACCGGAGTGTGCAATCAAGCGCGAAAGCCAAATCATGTGACACATTGAGCCACAACTGCAAGCGTTGTGATTGGATGAGTCCAGCTATAAATATAAAGATTCGTTACTTGTTCGGTATACCACTCTCGTTTTGTCTAGGATTCCGAAATCAACTGGGATAATTTGTTACTAAGTAGAGATTCTGGAAATCTTTTGGCATTCTTGAAACAATAAAATTAATTCTACATACAAGATTTATCATGGCTACGGTTCGCGAAGTTCAAAGAACGGATTTAGAAGTTTTCCTTGATGGGATTCGGGTATGTTAATGTTGCGATATTGTGATAATGTTAAATTAATATCTATTACTATTTAATGCATTGAATTGGAAATGGTCCTATTTTCGGAATAGTATTCATGGTTTGGATTGCCTTATAAAAATAATATAAAAATATAAAAAATTATAAAAAATATAATATATTATATAGTATATTAGAAATATCGGCAAACTGCTTTTCGAAACAAACTTTAATATCTATGCAGATATATTCCTATAAACGTGGCTGCGATTGATGACTTCGAACAACGAATAGCGTGATAACTTCCATTGCATTTGATTGAACTAATCGATCTGTGATGTTACATACTTTCTTGATGATCGTTTTATTATGGTGATATGTCATAAATGGGATGAAGTAGAGATAGTGGTTGTGATCTATCAATCGGTGCGCTATCCTTAACACAACACTATTAAAAACAGAACCAAGCTAGAAGGGAACGTTTGGGCAGAACGCAGATGTCCAAAGTATCTGGTCGTGCACATGGTTTGTGATTATAGGAAAACAACAAATCAGCGCATGCAAGTACAGATTAAGCCTTAAAAATCACCAAATAGAATGTAGGTCATGTATATAATAGCAAACACAGATGATTATCATGGTTGATCACGATCAGAAAGTAGGTCAGAAATATAGTGAAAACAGTGGAAGTGCGTTGACAGGGTTGAACGCAGCACATGATTACTATGCAGCGCAATGGGAGTTCTTTAACATGGTTCAACAGGAAAACAATGTTATGGTATTTTGTTCATCCAACAGGAAGCCTTACCTAACCAACAATACCTCGGTCGACATTCGAATTATCCGACCTTGTTAGATACACGCTGTTATTTTTACGTATGCCAAGTAATAATTCATTGACGAATCAATAAAGAATTTTTATTAGATCCGATTTGGTATTATAATATAATATAATCTAAACAAAGTTAAAATTGAATGCCACTGTTGCATAGGTTTCGTACAACGAACCACGATGTTCAAACACAGAATCAAATAGTGATTCCTGGTTAAACACTCAAGGCGCTAATGGATGACCAAAGTAACGTGTTGCTTACATCCCCCGCACTTACACACCACTGCCGGTTTCTGGTTGTTTGCCGTCATCAAGAGGAGACAGTAAGATTAGGTTCAGTGAGCCTTGAACAAATATATACTTGAATGTCGGCAGGAGGAATGTGTTCCACAGATAGATGCGAGATGCGAGACACGAACACAATCAAGCTATTTAAGAATAAGGTTGATAGAGGCGACTGCAACAATTACAGAGGAATCTCCATTCTGAATGCTGTAGGCGAAATGTTTGATAAAGTCTTACAGAACAGGCTACAAGTTTTAACTGAGAGAGTTTACTCAGAATCTCAATGTGGCTTAGGCAGACGAATTTCAACCACATGATCTTCTCCTTGAGACAACTTCAAGAAAAGCGTCAAAAACAGCGTGTGCCATTATACGCTGTCTTCATTGATATAACGAAGGCATTCGGCCATGTCAACATGAAGGGTCTTTTCAAAATGATTGATCTGATAGGCTGCCCCCAAGACTGCTCAAACTTGTTATTTGCTTCCACTCTGAGATGAAGGGCTCAGTAAGTTCAAAGCCTTTGAAATTCGCCGAGGCGTCAAACAAGGGTGTGTTCTTTCTCCCACGCTGTTCTGCATTTTATTTGCTCTGCTGTTGAAGCACGCTTTTAGGACGAGAACAGAAAGCATTTAAATACGCTCTCGAAGTGATGGTTAGGTTTCAACCTGAACCGGTTGCTAATGCGTGATCTGCTGTTTGCCAACGATGCAGCCATTATTACTCACTCCAAAGAACACCTCCAGTCGCTAATGAACTGTTTTTCGTCGTCATGTAAAGACTGTGGGCTAACAATCAGCATGAGCAAGACCAAAGCCCTTGGTCAAGGGATTGTATAGCATCCAATCATCCTTGTTGGAAACTGTCAGCTTGATCCAGTACATCATTTCACATATCTTGGTTTAACCACTTTGGCTAACCTCTCGCTATACACGGAGATTAATGGGCTGATTGACAGAGCAGCTTTCATTTTGACCTGATTCAACTCTCGTGTTTGGAGTAACCGCAAGTTGAATGTAAAGACAAAGAGGATGGTATACAGCGCGTGCGTACTAAATGCTTCTGTGTAGGGCAGTGAAACAGCGAACCGAAGCTGAATGCTTTCTATCTACGAAGTATCCGTCGTATCTTGAACATATCGTGGATGGAAAAAGTGATTAATGCTGAAGTGCTTTCAAAAGCGGGTCTACTAAACATGTTCACCCTACTACAACAGCGCCGCCTGCAGTGGCTTGGACACGCTAACAGAATGAAAGAAGTTTGTATTTCGAAAGATCTACGCTATGGTGCGTTGAAATCAGGAAGTCGACCATTGGCAAACCGCACGTGCGGTACAAAGACGTTTGCAAAACAGATATGAAAGCTAAATATTCATTTGCATGCTTTTCCGTCACACCCACCCCACGACCGGTTTCGTGCTGTTTGCACTCATAAGGTAGGGACGGTAAGATCAGGATCCGCATGCGCTTGAAAGCTCTTGGTAATGACCCCACGAGTTGGGAAGAACTTGCTCTTGACCGCTCACATCTAAAGCATTGTGTAGGGCGTCATCTGCAAGCTGGGGAGGAGCAGATACAGCTCTTGACTGCTGAGCCCAGATCACACCGCCGGCGTACAACTGGCGCCGATCGACCGTGTACTGCCTATCGTTGCGAGCGCTGCGGGAGAGATTGTTCCTCCCGAGTCGGACTGTTTAGTCATTCGAAAAGCTGCGGAACATGATAAACAATCATGTGATTATGATCTACATACATAGTGGACATCGACCGAAGGAGGCCTACAACTTTAATGCCACTGTTACACAGGGTTCGTACAACGAACCACGGTGTTCAAACGCAGAATCAATTAGTGATCCTCGGTCAAGAACTCAAGGCTTGACCAATCAAATTACACCGGCATTAAGTGTATGGAGTTTCACCTAAGCTAATCGAGTGGAAAACTGTATGTTAAAGCAAACTGATTGCTGATAATCCATGATCCTTTTTGGATAAAATATACAAAATTATATGTGATCTATTTCCGGTTGAATTTTGGTGGTAACTGGCAATCTACAAATGCTGTGTTTAGAATCAGAATCCAGGGATATCAAGAAAATGCATTTACATGAAAGCAATTCCGGATAAGGAACAAATATCCATAATTTGAACCGGTAATCAAACGAAACATGTCTAACATTGTTGCTTTTTCTAAGCAAACAGGCCCTGATTAAATTGTAAAATAAACGTTCGTGAGAAAACAGCGGGCTCCCGTTTGCAGCTCGTACTTTAAGAGAGAAAAATACAGCGCGTTGTTACGTGTGTAACACAAGGAGGAATGACACAAACATTTAATTGTGTTCCGTGTTCATTTATCTAGGCAACAGCCGTTGATCCCATCTTCAGAACTACTCAAAAGGCGTTGGAAAGTGAAATGCAGGAGCAGACGCTTGCCGGGCAAGAAATTCAATGGACCATTGAGAATATTGAATCAGAGGTAAACACAAAACTTTGGAACTAATTCGATTTAAAATAGCACGAGGATGTAATCGAGGAACTGCGAAATCTGCAAGTAAGTGTTGATTTTCTATTGACTAACATTCTCTTCAAGGAAAACGTGACCGAAAATCAAGCAGCGCTTGAGTACTTGATGGGCATTACAGAATTGGAACAATTTTACTCGGTAACTTAATTGCTTGCTATTTCTATGTGAATTTGTGTTATATAATCACTAGTTATAAAAGATTAAACAAAAATATCCGCACGAGCCATAAATTTTATCCCCATCATTTCGCCACCGTTCATAGGGTCGCTGATCTAGGTACTGCTCATTTGCAAATCGAAATTTAGCTTTCATGTGGTGACTAAGCTAAGTACCACGGTCGGTGCAATGTAGCACCAGTAAATGTTCGGAATATTTTCGCAACATTCCAATAACAGCAGGATGGTAGATTGTTGTTTAAAGTCTGATTTTATTAATAAGTAGTATACGACGTTTGAAAAGCAGGATGGCATTTATTTTTCAGGCAATTATTGGTAACCCCGTTATACCTGGACGTGGTTTAAAAATCAGAGTTAAACACATTTTCCTTACGGCTTCTTGAGAACCATTCACCATTAGAAAGTAGCTAAATTTCACTTAAATAGTGTTGCTATTTTTAGATGTAAGGGGTAAATGTCATGAAGCCGGCACAATCGGTCGAATAGATAGTCTCGAAGCAATCTCAGTCTCCCCGTAAAGTTGCAGACACAGACTTCTACCATTTAAAGGAACATGCAGTACCACGTATATTGCTCCACCTGAAAGCGTGACGGCTGATAGTTACGCTCATATCGCTTGCCCCATGATCTCCTCCAGTCGATTAGACTCTGATTACCACCGTAGTAATCAAAACGGCCGAAATTTAATAGTGTACTTCAAAAGACAGGGCAGCAAGGTCATTTCAGGCTCGTAGACGAGATAAATATTTTTCAATTGGAGTCTCACATTTATCACCGGGTAGTCGATTGATAAAATCACTATTGATCGCCTAGACCACAGTATCAACGGTTTAAATTGAGTCCCTATGTGTGATGAGTATTTTGATCACTTACCAATCATAGAGCATAGTATATAATTGACAAGGATATTTTTCCCATTGTTAACTTTCGCATTGTGATAAATGTCTTCTAGTACAGATTGATTATTTTATTAAATGTGCGCTGCGTTTACATCGTTATTCTCCGCGATACCTGAACGTTCGATGCTGTAAATTATCGATAAACTTGTCATGATTTTCATTTAACGTTAAAAAAGTTGTTATAGATACATGACACATGAAACTGATTTTACGAAAATTAGATTGAGTTAAAATTGATTTTGTTATAAATAGTGTTCTTTTCATATAGTCACATCTTAGGTGAAACATTCGTTAAGCTGAAAGTTTTCAGGCTACTTTTAATTCTCTTGCTACGAAATCCAGTGAGTAAAAAAATAATTAGCTCTTTTATTCCACTCAAAATTCCGGTTCCATGAGTAAATTTGTGCGATGGCCTTATTCACTCTTCAAGTAAGATTAATTTAGGATCAATTTTGTTCTAAATTTATTGCAATTCATATCATGTTCAGTTTTGTAACGTCACAAATCTTTGGCAATACGCATGATGTTGTTTAACCATTGCTGGCAGCATGGGTATAAGACCACTAACGTCCCGAGTTGTTTCTCACTTTAATGCTTCAAAATAAGATGCAGATAATTCAATATTTATGGTTAGAAAAGTAAATAGCTGTGCGATACCATAGAATATACGTATAAAATTTAAACAAATCGTACTTTACTGTTTGCATCCATGTGAATCGAAGAAGGAGTAATATTGTTTCCAAGTTTGACATGAAGTGGGAAAATGTCGGCAGGAAACGTATGTTAAGAAAAAATGCAGATGATGCACAGAAAACGTAGCCGAAATTGTGAAAATATGCAACAAACTAGAGTGAATTGTAACAAAGGTCTGGTGAAATAGAGAGTAGGAAACACAGAAATGGAAGCACTTGCAGACCATGTTGGGTGAATCTGACTACGCAAGAACAATTGTTTTATACAAATGCGTGGAGTAGTTTAATGAGTCTAATTGTAGTACAATAACTTAATAACTTTTAACACCCATCACTCACACGAGTTATTTTAATAAAACAATTTGATTTCTCTACTAGAATGTGAGTTCGTTGACGGCTAATCGGGCATTCGCGCTTTCGTTAAAAGGAATGGAATCCATGTATTCAGTACACGTAAGTTCGTTCCGTAGATAGACTGCGTTCAATCAATGTGACTCAGCTTATAAGCGGTAATCTGATAAGATTTAATGTAAACAGTTACATCATGAGACGTGTATCGACTTTTGAAAATGTACGTAGGTGTATTTGATTTCATCGATCATTTCTAAACCAATATAAACCACACAGCTCGAACTTTAACGAACCGTGATAAATAATGCGGCCATATTTTTTGTAAAATAAAGCACCATTATGGGCGGTGCTTATTGAAGATGTGTTTTGAAATTTGGTACAAAGCGCAATGCACGATCGATCAGTATGTATGATCAGTATGTATAAGACTCAAAACTAGTGAAATTGTAAACAAAATATAATCAGGTTTCACGAACAACGATTTGTGTACTTACACACTAGCCCACGACAAAAGGTTCTCTTCTTTTCAGAAACTAAACTTGACTTATATACAGTATTCATGAGCCATATAAACCACAATTATTTTATAAAATCTGTCTGACAGCACATACATCTGATTACACTTGCGAACGAAACTTGTTATACGAATGGCAAAACATTATTATATTATATTCGATCTAATACGTTCACAATGTTGACCCTATCGTAGTGAATGCACAGACGACATATTTCTTAGAAATGAGGTATCCAGAAACGGCTCTTTGAATCCACTCTCTGTTAATTTAGATGAAATTCTAACCTGGTAAAAAGAGAAAAGCCTGTATTTAGATCCCGAAAATTTACTGAGCTAATGTTCACTAATCTGCGTAGTGAACCACAAGGAACATTCCCTAGTGGTCTTAATTTATTTAAACTCAAGTCCACAGAACTTGCTAGAGTGAAGCATGTCAAGTATCCAGGGGATACCGTTTCCGAAAACCTTACTTGAACTCATCTTCTAAATTCTCCCCTTACTAAAGCTCGTAGGCTTTTCCTCCCCGCCTTTCTTCATCGTTTGCTTGGCGTTAAGCCTAAGCTGATTTCGTACGTTGTACTGTTCATGTGCTATATTTACAGCATCCAGTGTTGCTTAAACGTTGTATCAAGATCGTATCACTCACAAGCCCTGTTCCTTAACGGGAGATTATTAATTTATAATCAAAAACATTTTTCATCATACGACTGACTTATCAATATTATCATCAATGACACACTTCCTCCGTTGCATGACGAATTACTTTAAAGACAAGCTATATCAAAGTCACGGTCAAGGTACATCATACTGCTTCCCAGAACGTCTTCGCTAATCCTTTATTCCATTTGGGTCAACATAACTTTGTCAAAAGGAACTGCTCAATAATCTATTAAGGTCAAATTTATGTCGTTTATATTTTATGTAATTTTACTGCGAATATTTTGATGCAACTTGCACAGATTTGTTTTTGATCTTTCAACATTATTCTGAAAGTGATATTTTGAACATTTTCTAATAATGCTTTGTCCTTCTATTTGGTTGAAAATTTTGCGACGTTTATATGTATTGTTTTACAGGATATGGGTCCTGAAGTTAGTGCTTGTTGGAATAATGCTCAGCGCTATGCTGCAACGGCGAATATACATTTGAAGCATGCCGCTGACTATCATATGGTACGTTTAGCAAACATTGATACATTTTAATGGCCCCATAGATTGAAACATTCACTTTATGTTATTTATGATGGTGTGACCTAATAGATTTCAATCCAAAGAAACATTCGCAGCCAAAGGTGAATATTAATCTGAGAAAATGTGTACATAAAATCCGGTAAACTATATCGTGTTGAAAAAATTTGAAGGAAGAAACTTTGAGTTGCATGATGTGTGTGGCAGAGCCTATATAATGTTTACGGGTAATACACATATCAAAATAGATTTAGATTTTGTAGATTAAGTAAACACTCTTCTGGGTTGTCGCACAAAAACAATAGGATGTTAACCGGAACTGGCAAGTATAATAATACATCATGTGAGGACTAAAAATGTGACATGTGCTCTAAAACGTGAAACGACTGATCGAATGTCAGTCAGTGTCACCAGCTTCGTGGTGGTTGTACAAATTCCTTGAAATCGAAATTGTGTACTTGGCTTGGTTTTGCATCACGCGTATAGTGCCGGTTGGAAACCGAATAGTTTAAGGCCTTGTTTCACATGTGAATTGTCTTTTGTCATTTAAGATCGATCGATCGATATGTTCGTTGTTATAATCTGGCAGAGTGAAAAGACCGAACGAAATATGAAACTTTATAAAGGCGCAAGCGATTAGGTTTCAAATTAAAGAAACCAATTAAATCTCCGAAAATATGAGTTAACAACAAGCTATGTGGTATACATAAATCGATATCACACAGGTATAGAAGAGCATATTCATAAAATCACAATTGCATTGAGTGAATCAAATGATTAGATATCTATTTAAGTTTGTAAGCCGCTGTTGGATAAGGTTGCTACGAACAATCCGTCACAATCGCATGCGCCAACCCACATGCAGATGGGTTAAACACATTAGTTTTAATAATAAGCCTCATTCGTGAGCATTTCCATCATACAACCCACGAGCGGGATCGTAATACCTGCACTCATTATGTAGGGACAGTAGGATCAGCATCCGCTTGAAACATCGGTGGAATGGTAAACAAGGGGATAAATTGTAGGCCACTGTTGAAAAAGGTTGGCTTGACTAACCTGTTCAATCACATGCCCACACACGCAGATCTGGTTTATCCCAAGGAATTAAAAAGATTTCTCATTTGCATGCATTTCCATCACATGCACTACCACTGTTTCAAGCGCATGCGGATCCAGCACACAACCGGTTGTGGGGTGTATATGATGAAAATGCATGCAAATGAGCATTTAGGACATAAAAGTGTTTCTCGCGTTTTATGACAAGGAGAACAGAAACTGCGTTACCTTGCAGAGAAAATATTCTGCGTTTCTCGTGTGTCGAGTGTAAACAGATGAGTACTTTAGACGAAGCAAGCATAACCAAAGTATCTTCACTATGAATAACGCATCAGTACTGTATGTTTGTACGCATGGACTATTCATTTGCACATAAACGAAACATGAACACGGCGATGCAACTGGGTGTTATCGAAAGCGCATACTTACATTCTAAGGAACCTGATTTAGATGAATGCTTTAAGCGTAATCTCACATTCATTTAGCCAGTATTGAGGTCCAGCAAGAAAAACAAAAATACCTTTTCAAACGTGACCGAGACGCAGCGGTTCACCAATGTTGGACATAGTGTCGAACATCGCAACACATTAGAGATCAAGGTGCATTTGCATTTAGAATATAGACACATTAGAATCATTGTGAGGAGCATCAGTGAACAGGTAAAAACATCGGATTATTCTGCTCGAGAACTTTCGAATTTCAATTGAAATCGCTTCACTGAATGTTTGCACAATGATAGGATATTCCGGAGAAAACCGTCCCATGTAAGAAAAAACTTGGAATCAAAATTTTTCTATTGTGATTGATCGTGAATTAGCGTTGAAATCTAATTTGATTAATTTTATAGCTTACAGAAATAAAGAAGAGTGTTTGCGTTGCGCTGCAAGCCAGAAGTACTAACAGGTTATAATATAAATCTCAAAATACGTACTATTTTGACCTAAATTTAACCACATAATTTCTAAAATTATACCTTATTATTCGCTACATGTAAAATTGAATAAATTTTCAAACTAACAATAAATATCGCCCCTATTCTTCGAAAACAATTCATAAAATTAGATTTATTACAATGTGAGGTGTTGCACGCATTCCAAAGAATTTCCATGTAACTCTGTTTCCGAACATTGAGGTACATTTCACGGCAGCTTAAAAGTCTCACTCCGTTATATTATAGTTTTATTATAATACGAAACAACTGAACAACAAATTGTGTCACACCCGCGATGAAATCAAACGTGTTTTCGAGATGGGAGAATGGGAGAACTGTGAAGGTGTACCGCATGATGCGCGAAAATTACGTCTCATTCTTCGGGTGAGTAAAACTACGTGTAAATTTGTATATTTAGCTATATCGAACTCACATTTGGGAAATAAAATGAAGGTTGAGAAATTGAGTTAAATCTTATAGTAACGAAAACTTGTGAATAAAGGATCAACGTAATTGGACGTCACGTTTATATTGAATAATTTTCGATCGAATCCACAAGAAGCTTGAAATGATTTAATGTTGATCAATGTTGTAATGGACATGTTTATGATCCATACATTTTTTATTCATTTCAACGTGATTGATGTGTATATTAGACAAAACGATTTGATACTTATGAGACTATTCATTCGTTGCAGATTCTTAAAAGTAGCCATAAAATTGGTTACGATACTCCACAGAGGAATCAGTGGATGCACTGAACTCAAGTTTAGCACTTATTTGAGCTAATTATCATTGAATATCGTGTCTGGTTTGAAAATTGAGAACATCACATGGGCATTTTTAACCCCATGACTTGTAGACTGGGCTACAGCTCGACGATTGACCAACCGCGAATAATAATTTATGAATCCCTATACCGGCACATTTAAGTACCATTATTTGCCAAGCAGGTCGTGACGCAGTCAGTGAACTGTTTTTGAGAAGCATAAAGTCATATTAAAAGCAAATTGGCCGTTAAATTTCTTTCTGTAGTGAAAAGTAGAGTAATTATGATGAAATTTAATATTTGGTTTGTTTCGGTCTAAAAATAATAAACCCGAGTTAATTATATGAGGCATAACAATACAATACGATTTAATGGAGCCCATATCTCACGATCATGACGATGCGTAACAAATCTACACAGCTAGTATAATTGTTTTTGTGTACTACTCATTAGTAGGTTAAACATATTTTAGCGTTCACATTTTTAACGCAGGGTAAGTACTGAGAATGTTGGCGTGACAGAATTGCTCGATTACGTAAACTTGTTGTGGTGAATTTAATTCACTGTGTTGATCGTTGATCCTAATTTTATTCTCCGAAGCTGTTTATCAGTGTCTTCAGAGCCTTGATCGACACATTTCTATTTATTGATGACCCACTGTGGCTAACCTCACGGTTTCCATCTGGAGATGGCGAACAGACCGCAACCGTTAGTGATGTATAAATACTTGTTATGTAAGCAATCTCCAAATTTATATGGTCTTTAGTTTCAGGATGAATGAAGTTCCAATCAGTCCAACGTTTCTCTACAGTAAAAAATGTGTAAAAAAACAATTTATCATTGCCATTTTATCTCTCCAGAAATCACTGGAACAATTTAGATATTACGCAGAGGAAGCGAGGAGGTTAGAGTCGTTGGTCCACACCATTGTTCCCATCCATATGCGATGTCAACCGCTTACCAACGAAGTAGAAGGAATCATGCTATGTGACTATGATGCAGGTGATTACTACTTCCGCACTGGAGAGCGTGTGGTGGTCATGAGCAATACAGAACCGAATGTTGATCGCACCCACATTGTTCACATCTCGAGTGATCCTGACACACAAAATTCAGCGGAAGATCAAGAAGGCAGGTCAAGAAATGATTCGTGTGGATCTGAAGAAATCATAGATATTCCCGGAGTTGAGAATGGCGAGCAATTCGTGGCAAAACACTCCTCAACTTTCGATTCAGGAAGCATCACATCTGGAAGCAGTATCAAAGGTACGAATGTATCACCGTTTTGGAAAGTGCGAGGATTGAATGGTGATATGGAAAGGCTTGTTCCTGGTGTTTGCGTATGGATTACAGCTGCGGATACTGATGCGACTACAACATGCTCCAGGTACGAAGACAACATAGAATTTGTCTAAATTTAATTGATGTGTTATTCACGAATGTGATATCTTGACGCAGCACAACCAATACCTGTATGATTTCGTTGTGCAAACACGTTTTTAAAGCATATTCTTCGGCTTTCAAAACATTCCCATTTGGTCCCGCTATATAGGTAGATCCAGATTAATGTAGCCTTGGTAATGATTTTACGAATGGTTTTCTTGGTATCATTAATGTCCATGCAGTTCGACAAATGAAAAATTATACTTCGAATAAACTATACTGTGTGCTTTTCATTTCAAGAAGTGCTGTTGCAAAATGAATGACGATATTTCAACAAATTATACGTTTTTTGGAATGTTAGTTTCTAGAAAGAGACCGTAGGTTTCTTTAACGGATTTTCGGAAAGAAGCGCAAGACCGCTGCTCTTATAATCCATAAAACACTCAATAAACACTGCGAGACCTGGAGTTCACAAATCTGTTCACTGTGAGCTGCACAAATCATGTGGACCGAATACATTTTGAAATATATTTTGTTTATTTGATTCTATTCATCTATTGTTTCTATGTATTATTACAATTTATTGCTGTTATAAACATAAATGTTTCTTTTTGCAGACTTAAAGAAGAACTTTTGAGCAAACTGAACGAGGTCATTGATCAATTATTATTCAATGTTTGTTACTTTTTTCAACGATTCCTCAATAGATGCGTTGATAAACAGGTGAGACCTTGCACGTTTTTCGTCATTTATTTAGTTGCAAGTAATATATCAACACAAAATGTTCATTCTGTTCGGAAATCTTGCAAAAATAAACCATAAACAAGGTTCTAACTTTAATTCAAATGCGGAACGATACAAATTTAACATAACAAATTATATTTTGTTCACGTCTAAATAAGGGAATTCAGTTGGCAGAGAAACCAATGTAAAAAAATAATGGGGAAAATTTTCATAGGGTTGTTGACCTCCTTCGGTCGATATCAACCATGGGTGTACATCACAATCGCATGATGGATTCATGATACACAGCGTTTCGAATGACTAAACAGTCCAATTTGGGAGGACAAATATCTCCCGCAGCGCTCACAGCAATAGGCAACATTCATTCGATCGGGGTAAGTTGCACGCTGACGGTGTGATCTATGAGAGATCAGTATCTGCTCTTCCGCATCCGAAGAGAGCGGTTAAGAATAAGGTCTTTCCAAATCGGAGGGCCAATGCCCAAACTTTCATGTCTCTTTTGAAAACATCTATGTATCTCAAGTGCCCAGTGGTCGATTTCCTGATTTCAACTCACCATAGAGAATATCATTTGGAATACGACCATTCTCCATTCTCTACACATGGACCAGCCAGCGTAGGCCACATTGTCGTAGTAGGGTAAACATACTCTGTAGACCGGCTTTAGAAAGCACTTCAGCATTCGTTACTTTGTTTACTTCTTACTACTTATAAATATATATATATATATATATATATATATATATATATGTTAGAAATATAGAAAAATAAACCGTTAATCGGGCGTAAATGTGGCTGATGTGAACAATAACAAAGGCACAGTGGCGGAAGAAAGTTAGACTTTGAAGTTACTGCGATCACCTTTTATCACCACAAATTTTTGTATCTGGAGTGAAATGCGATCTCCTTTTGTTGGATCGCTGAAATTTCATCAAACTTATAGCAACACTAGCTTTGCTGCTATTGGAACTTTAATATTTGGCTTGTCTTCAAAGCTACCGACTGAGAACCAGTGCCGCTACCAGGATCGGGTCAATGTCGATATCCCTCATATATAGTTTACAAACCCATTCGTTTAACAAATGCAGTCTATCCACAGGTCGGCTTCTGGACGTTTACGCTTCATAAGGTCACCCATTTTGAATATATAAAATTTATCGTCAATCATGTCATTTTTACATTGATTTCAGTCTTTGGTTGTGAGCGATGGAACCGCACTGGTGCGACTATTTGAATTGCTGGAATATGTCTATCCAGTAGAGTCTAGTATGTCATTTAACGCTGAGTTAGCGAACTTACTCGACACCGTTAAAGGCTTATGGATTGAAGGAACTGCAGGTAGGTTGTTAGTGTCAACAAGTTGGTAAACCAATTCTGATTTCAGGTCAGTTGACGGATTCGGAATGTGCTTTGAGGCGTAGTGATATCGCTCAATACATTGCCATAATCGAACATTTGATCGTAAGTTTTCATGTAACCCCAGTTTTGTTTATTTGAGGTTGAGTCATCAATAACGTTAATATCAATGAATTCAAAGCATATTTAACTTCCAAGTACTTACACAAAAGAAAATTCGATTAGACGAATTTTGAGAGGACCCAGAAGGTGTACATTGTGTGATTGCATTTCTTAAACTGGTTATCAAAGAGGTGTGAAGTTAGAGTTTGGGTGATGTGATCATTTTACGTTATTCCTTCTGTATGTTCCAACGAATTTACTCTAGTACGATCGCAAGGCAACGAAACTTTAAACTAGGTGGTGTCATGTTTTGTTCGCACTTTAATCGGTGTTGAACGAATAACTCGTTTTACTCAAAATTGTGCTCAATTATGGACTTCTATGTAAAACACAATCTGGCTGCGATAAAGGTGTTTCTTCTATCGATTCCTCAAAATAAAGCGTGTGGAGTAATACCTTAAGATTGCGTCAGAAATGTGCACTACCTCAGAGAAACAACCAACCATTATAACTACCGAACCATACTCAACCGTCTGAACACAAGCTGTGTATTTGAGCGATTGAGTACACCTCTGTGCAACCATGCGGCCGATAACGCGCATACAATTGGACCGATGAGAAACGAGTAAAACCATACCGTACTGTTGAAGCTTTGTGCGTTTGTGAGATTGCGCAAGTATGCTGCTCCCCAGAACCTTTATTTTCCGACATACGCTTTCATAAAAAGGAGTAGAAAGCAAAACAAACCTAGCCGCTTTTTGGAAGCTGACGAGGAAGTCTGAACTATGATTTGTTCGTTCAATATATTATATTAACAATAGAGGTCCAGTAAACAATGAGATGAGGTAAACAAGGTTATACTTGTATGCCAACTGTTATATAGGGTTCGTACAACGAACCACGATGTTTAGACACAGAATCACAAAGTGATTCTTGGTCAAAGCACTCAAAGCACTCAAGGCGCTTGTGGATGACCAAAGTAATGTGTTGCTCACATCCCCATCCCTACACACCACTACCAGTTTTGGCTGTTGGCGTCGTCAGGCGTAGACAGTAAGATCATGTTCATTGAGCCTTGAATATTGATTAAATGGAAACAAGGGTTATACTTGTATGCCAACTGTTTTAGGGGTTCGTACAACGACCACGATTTTCAACATGATCACAAAGTGATTCTATGGTCAGCACTCAAGGCGCTTATATATATCTACTATATATATATATATAGATATATAATATATATTTATATATATGATATATACTATATATTATATATATAGACGTCATATATATCAATATATAAGTATATATAATATATATACATGTAAAGTTTTACGGGAAACAGACCCAAACTGAACAAAAGTTCCGGCAGGCGTTCCGACGGGAATTTTATAATTTGAGTGTAGTGACTACGCCTCTAGAAACTTGACCGCAATTAAATAAAAGTTTTGTATGTGAGAGGATATAATCAGTGATGTGGATGTGAATTCATCATACCTAAAACGCATTTTGTGGTTTCATTGTGAATCCGTTCATGGATGGACATCATTCGAAGTGAAAATATTAATTTTGTTTTATTACAGAGTCACATGGAATTATCCAAACAACTGAGATGCTCTTGGCTTTCACAATGTGATGTCGAGCGTATGCATCAGGAAATGAAACGTGAAGCGTACCGTTTAATATACACAATTGACACTACACAGTAAGTTATCCAAGAAATTTCGCTAATGAAACTTTTAGTGAACTGATAAAAACGGATTTATACAAAATCAAACATATCAACGAGGAACTGAAGAAAATGTATCGTATGCGTTGGAAATATGAAGCAGAGAGCTCGTATACCGAAAGTGAGACACTGGAAACTACAACCTCTTTAACCATTCAGTCAAACGAAAGGAGTACAGAGGAAACTGCAAGCATAACACAAAGCATGGATGAGAACAGATGGAGTGAAGAAATAGAAAGCTCAATGGAGTATGATAGCAAATCACATCAAATAGAGATAATGCAGAAAAAACTGCGTCGAAATCAAATATACCTACAAAGAATGATGAACATAGCGGAAATACAACAAAAACCTGAAGAGACGGGAGAGAAATACAAAACAAGAAAGGAGATAGAAATGAGGCAGACAAAAAGGTCTTACAGTGTGATATATTTAGAAGTGAATGCAGGCGACAAACAACAAGAAAGGCCACAAATACACTCCACAAACGCATACTTAAGGAAAACGAATACAGTGACCACACAAACACCTCAAACCAAACTGATACAACTCTCAACACAATTCCAAAAAGCCATCGAAACTATCGCCACAAACGACACGAACACAAACATCACAACCCCACAATTGTGCACCACAACTGCACAATACACAATCGCGCCCACGGCACTAACAACAATCAAAACACAACACACAAAAACCATCACAAACACTAACGACGCAACTACACAACAAACACCATACAAACCACACTCCACGCCGCTCATCGAAGCAACAGAACAACTCACACAACTCGCGGCAACAACACCACAAATACACACGGCAAACGCTTACCAACACAAAACAAACACTGCCACAACACAAACCACTACCACCAAACTCATACAACTCACAACACAATGCCAAAAAGCCATCGAAACTATCGCCACAAACGACACGAACACAAACATCACAACCCCACAATTGTGCACCGCAACTACACAATACACAATCGCGTCCACGGCACTAACAACAATAAAAACACAACACACAAAAACCATCACAAACACTAACGACGCAGCTACACAACAAACACAATACAAACCACACTCCACGCCGCTCATCGAAGCAACAGAACAACTCACGCAACTCGCGGCAACAACACCACAAATACACACGGCA
>JACCGJ010024529.1:0-104489 GCA_013407085.1 Atriophallophorus winterbourni
TACAAAAAGGGGAGGTGTTGAGGAAGCATTCTTTTCCTCAAAGACTCATTATTAACTTTAACCCTTTTGAATTTATTATTCTCGATTCTGATTAATTTGTCGGCCTTTGTCTGGTTTCGCCAGACAGTCTAGTTTTGTCAGACAGTCTGGTTTCGCCAGACAGTCTGGGTTTGTGAGACGCAACCTATAAATACAAACGAGCTACAGCCTACAGGGCCGGTTGGTCAGAGACGGTAAAGCTCTTTGCCTGAACGGTCTGCCTTTGTTCTTGCTACGCGTAGTGTTGGGTTAAGCTATTCAATAGCACAACAGTTTTCAGTGTTCAGCATTTGGGTAATTATTACTTGGGATTTTCTCGGGTAGAACACAACATTATTGGCGACGGGGATTTTGAATTTTTTTCAAAATGGATCAGAGTAAATTAGAAATGTTACTTGAACAGCAGATAAAGTTGATGGAACTATTGGTTCAAAGTAAAATGTCAGGTACTCTAGCGAGCAGCAGTGCTCCACCGTCCGTCGATGGTGTCGCTAATAGTATTCATGAGTTTAATTTCGACGCTGAGGCTAACGTCACATTCGAAACGTGGTTCCGCAGGTATGAAGATTTATTCCGCGTAGATTTTGCCGCACAGGACGATGCGTGGAAAGTAAGACTTCTGCTTCGCAAACTTGGCCCCAGTGAACTCGATAAATATTGTAACTTTATCTTGCCACAAAACCCACGCGACCGTTCATTCATACAGACGGTCGAAACACTGAAACAACTATTCGGAGACAGGTCATCACTCTTTAACACACGTTATCGATGCCTTAAATTAGTTATACAGGAATCCGACGATTTCTTAACACACATGGGCATTGTTAATAGAGAGTGCGAGCGTTTTAAGCTTCGTTCACTAACGGATGATCAATTTAAATCGCTCATATTTATATGCAGTCTCCAGTCTTCCAGTTTCACAGATATCCGGACCCGGCTCCTAAATCGACTGGAACAGGACCCTTCACTCACGCTACAAGCCATCGGTGACGAATATCTTCGATTGGTTAATCTCCAACGGGATTCGGCTATGGTCCAACATGGGGACCATGGCACACCTGCAGTCAATCTCCATCGGGATTCGGCTATGGTCCATCTTGGGGGCCATGGCAAACCTGCGGTTCAATCAATCCACAAGAAGATACGTAGTCCTGGCCCGAATCCACCTGGTTCCCAGAAACCAACTCCATCTTCGCCAGGATCGAAGAAGCCTCCTTCTGCGTGTTGGCTATGCGGCGCTTGGCATTTCGTCAAATTCTGTCCGTTCAAACAACACCGATGTCACCGATGCAACACGGTCGGTCATAAGGACGGTTTCTGCAAAGAAAGTATTGGTCGATCGAAGCCTTCACACAAGTCTTCGAAGAAGTCGCTCAGTCTTTTGGCCACGTTCCAAGTCAACGCAACCGATCGGAGAAAATTCGTTATGGTCGATATCAACGGTCAACCTGTTCGATTGCAGTTGGACACTGCATCGGACATAACAATTATCTCCCGGAAACTCTGGCGGAAACTTGGTTCCCCAGAACTCACATCTACGACGCAGACCGCCACCAGTGCCTGTGGTGGTTCCGTACAGCTGACTGGACAGCTGCAATGCCAAATCTCGTTTGGAAGTTCAACGGTCGTGGGCACGTGCTACGTGTCTAATTCACAGCTCAACTTGTTTGGACTCGATTGGTTCGATCTTCTCAATCTGGCTCGCCTTCCGATCAGTACAATTTGCAATCAGGTCGCTGCAACCGAAACACTTCAGAAAAAGCGAGACGAGATTATGCTTGAACACGCAACCGTGTTTACAAAGGAACTTGGAGAATGCAACAAGACGCAAGTTTCTCTCCATCTCAACAAAGATGCAAAGCCCGTGCCGTACGCGTCTCTGCCACAAGTCGAAGCTGAACTCCAAAGGCTACAAGATCAAAGTGCTCTTCTAAAATCACGTGGGGAGGGGACATCCGTCGATGGTCTACAACGTTGTCTGTTGGTGTACAGAACTACGCCGAATGATGCGTTGCCAAGCCGCAAAACCCCCGCTGAAGCACTCATGGGCAGAAAGCTACGTACGAATAATGCAATGCTGCCTAAGCCAACAAAGCTCGCACACAATCGGAATCTTCAGTCATGTTTCGAACCAGGAACTGCCGTCCACGTACGAGACTACAGAACATCAAGTCCACCGTGGACCGATGGTACCATCATCCATCGCAGAGGCAGTGTAATGTTCGACGTCAGAATTGGAAACAATGTCGTAACACGACACAGAAATCAGTTACGTCTGAGATCCGTCGCCTCCGATACGCTCGTCGAGATGCGGATACCACCGGACATACTGTACGAAACATTCAACGTTCCAACTTCAACCGAATCTATCATGACGGACATACCGGATGACCGAAGTCTACAACCACGACGCTGGACGACCAGAAAAAGCAAGCCCGTTAAACCGTTGCAGGTCAATCCACGCCAGTCCCGGTATTGAGAATCCAAAAAGGGGAGGTGTTGAGGAAGCATTCTTTTCCTCAAAGACTCATTATTAACTTTAAACCCTTTGAATTTATTATTCTCGATTCTGATTAATTTGTCGGCCTTTGTCTGGTTTCGCCAGAGAGTCTAGTTTTGTCAGACAGTCTGGTTTCCCCAGACAGTCTGGGTTTGTGAGACGCAACCTACAAATACAAACGAGCTACAGCCTACATGGCCGGTTGGTCAGAGACGGTAAAGCTCTTTGCCTGAACGGTCTGCCTTTGTTCTTGCTACGCGTAGTGTTGGGTTAAGCTATTCAATAGCATAACAGTTTTCAGTGTTCAGCATTTGGGTAATTATTACTTGAGATTTTCTCGGGTAGAACACAAACACCACGACTGCCGCTGATGCTTCCCACTTGCAAAATGATTTGAATGAACTTCGGAATTGGACTGACAGATGGATGCTTCCGATTAATGAAAAGAAGTGTGCTATCATGCACATCGGGAGCAACAACATGCGACATGCATATCAGTTGGAGGGCCATGGTCTCAGGATAGTTGATGTAGAGCGAGATGTGGGGGTGATGGTAACTTCATCCTTCAAAACTGCGGAGGATACTGCCAGAAAGGTCGGTTCTGCCAGCCGCATGTGGTGGGCATTGAGACGATCCTTCTTAGAGATAAATCCCAAGGTTTTTCAAGTTCTGTATAGCTCTCACGTCAGACCAATATTAGAATTTGGGCTTCCCGTGAACTATCCGTTAACCAAAGGGGAGAAGGATCGTCTGGAGAAAGTCCAAAGGAGGGCTACCAAGTGCGTGAGGGGTATGTTTCATATTTCCTATGACGACCGATTGCGGGAACTCAAGCTTTTCCCACTGGAATATCGAAGAATGCGATATGATTTGCTGGTCACGCGGAGAATCCTGCTTGGATATTACGGAACGGAACTTCAACATTTCTTTTCGGTATCCACGGACTCCAGAACTAGAGGTCATTCGCTGAAGTTGCAGAAGCGCCGAACGGAACACCTGAAGCCATCGTTTACTCTGTCGACCAGAGTGGTCCATATTTGGAATGCACTCTCCGCTGATGCAATTGGGGCAGTCACCGAAGAGCAGTTTAAACGCATATTGGACGGTGAACTTCCCGCTATCCTGCGCGATTCGCCTACTCTTTCAGCTTAGTAACTCCTCGTGAGGAATCTACGCTGAGATAGCAGAGACCCGGGAGGTGAAGCGGCTTTCACGGACTGTAGTCCTCCTGCCGTCTATTCAGAAGAAGAAGAAGAAGAAGAAAATCATGATCGGTTGCAATTTAGTCCAGGTAAGTAAAATGTATACTCTTGTGTCAAATTTCGTCAGTCGAAGTCACCCAATGATACAGCCAAATATACATTTCCTGACTAAGGTTGGTAAGCAGTTATTAATGAAAATATAGAAAATTACTGGAATCTTCTTTCAAAAAGTTTGTATGTTCTGCTTCACTAGAAAGTTTAAAGAAGGGAACCCATTCGGTGTGGTCTGTTTTACTCCTCGATTTTTATTTATAATTCATTGGATGGCATAATTTTCAACGAAAGTAATGTGGATGCCTCGTTGGTGACTAAGCCTTAATCCGTCTTGTGCAATCTTAACTGAACTATCGTACATTTGAAATACATGAAAGGTCAAAAATAACCCATTTTTGCATGAGTGGGCACATTGAAGAGTCACTTCATTGATAAAAATCCTGGACGCTTTAATGGCTTATCAGCCGCTTATACTCTTTTACCTATTGATGAACAAATTATACAATACAATACAATACAATTATATTTAGAGCAGAAGGAGTACAAAAGTTCCATTTAAGCTCTTTCTTGAACCGGCATAACTACCAACGCCTCGGGTATCCTGGGAGGTGGATTCGTTTCTCAAAGCAGTCGTCTTTGGCGAACCAGAGAAATTGATCGGTGCTGTTCTTGAACAGAGATAGACTTGGCGCTTCAACAACCTTGGCCGAAAGTGAGTTCCAAGTGCCGACAACACGTTGTGAAAATCTGTAACAGTGCGGCAGACGATTCGTCCGTTGGACGAGCAACCGAAATTTGTGGCCCTTTGTGCGATGGTCAGAGATAACTACAAAAATCGATCTGAGGCCATGAAGCTCGTTCCGGCAAACAATCCGATAGAGGAGTATCATGTCACCACGAACCCTGCGGTAGGCTAGTGAGAAAATATTCAATTTCAGACATCGCTCTGCGTATGGTAGCTTGAAGATACTGGTGCAGAATCTCGTCGCAAGTCGTTGAACTTTTTCTAGAAGTCGCTCTTCGGCTGCGGTGCAGGGAAACGCCGCTACAACACCGTATTCTAGGAGTGGTCGAACGTAAGTGCCAAAAAGTATTTTTGTCATAGGAATAGACCAATCAGCAAACGTTCTTCTTAGGGCCCACAAGCATCGCAAGGCCTTTGATCGTTCTTGAGCAGTGTTTGCTGCGGTCTTCAAGCTGGAAGTCACAATCGTGCCTAGATCTCTGGTCTCCGTACAGCTCTCAATCTTCATGTCATCGATGTAATAATCAAAGGGGTCCAGAACGCCTACCGTCAAATGTTTCGTTTTGGTAGCATTCAGCGGAAGATTGTTGACTGATGCCCATTTGCTGATGGCGTCTATATCCTTTTGCAGTATTTCACGGTCAGTTGATGAAGCAACTGCGCGCCATATTTTCAGATCGTCTGCAAACATCAAGCAAGTTGATTGCAGACTACGTGTTATGTCATTCACATAAAGAAATTGTTTGTCAATGACTATAAATTAGGATAGGTCAGGTGTCATGTGGTAATATTGCCCGGGGTTTGTTTATGGGAAGTAAGCATATTAAGGTGGCTAACGGCATGGTATTTTCTTCAAAAATTGTGTTTTGAGTTTTTTTCAGAAAATGGAACTTTGATGTCTATTTGATCCGGCACCATAAATTAATTTGTCTAAAAATACTTATTTCAACCAAAATAAAAGAGGTTTTGAATGACTGGTTTAAAAGATTTTTTCCTAAGTCGCCAGAAGGCCCGTAATACGCCGACTATCAAACCATGGTTACGGTCAGTTTCGCTACGAAACACCCGCCGATCGAAAGGTCAAGAAACGGCCTTCTTCTTCTTCTTCTTGATAGACGACTGGGGGTCAAGCCCTTGTAAGCCGCATCTCTTAATATCAGCAACATAGTCCAGGAGAACCTCAGTTGAAGAAATCCTTTCCAGTGTTGTTCAGCTTTGCCGTGATTACAGGCAATACCTTATTCAAAAGTTGTTTGAATTGGTTTTCAGAGCTTGCTGAAATAACCTCTTCCGGAAGCGCATTCCACAAGTTAACAATTGTTGTTGATAGCGTGCATCCCTGTGGTAGGCGTAGTATCCTTCGCTTTTGAAGCTTGAGAGCATGGCCACGGGTTCTTGAGTCCGTTTCGAGAGGGAAAACCCGCGCAGCTCGTCACCATAAACTCCCAGTAATATGCGACGAGTTAGCAGCAGGTCGTAGCGCACACGCTGAATACTGAGCGACATGAGGTTAAGGCGTTGAACTCACTCCACATAGGGATTTATTTTATCTTTTGTACTCGTTTAGTCGCCCGCCTTTGTAATTTTTCCAACTGGTCACGCAAGCTTGCTCCACAGATAGGTGGTGTCTATCCTCAGCTGAGGTTGGGTCAATTTTTATGTCACCTCCATCGAGCACTTTAGTGGCTTTAGTAAATGCAGCTACGACTTTATTCTGACTACTTCCGTGCTCAACGTTTGATGGTGGAAGGCATATCTTACATACCGTCCGAATAATATCGCATGATATAATCTGAAGCCAGCGATACGTCTCTGGCTTCATTCTTCCGCGCTGGATATGCATCCATTTGAGACCTATTTCACATTGTACTGCTTTTGCATTATCAGCAACCTGTTTAGCGCATACAAGACAAGAATCTCCCGAGCGAGCAGCAGGGCACCGATTCCCTTGCATCTTCTTGACAGTAGGTGATGTATTATCTATGTTTGCAGATTTTCTAGTCATAACCATGTTGAAATCCGGTGAAAATCAAATATGTACAGAATCAAATGATTCGTAAGAAGCAAAATACCACGTTGACCTTGAATTCAATTTCGAAATTAAACTATTTCCTACATGAAAAATGTCATTCACAAAGGCACAATTGGCATGAAAAGGGACAGCATTTTTCATGCGGAAACGCGTTCTAAATGGCCCACAGCTTCGTCGTCAAACTTCAAACTCATTTTTCACAAATGTTGTATTTCAGTCGGGGTATGCATTTTGCTTTCATGAATTTTTGTATCAAAAGTTGAGTTGAGAAGATGAAAATAAGCATGTGTATGTAAACATTGCCAAGGAATGCAATAAAATTATTTTGAACGGTGTATCATTCTCAGTTTTTGATCTATGTTGGTTTTAACACTTTGACTGCGTCATGCCCCGTATGTGGTACACGCAATGATGTCCCAAACTGCGACGTGCACCATATATGGTACACGCATTATCATGACGCTATATGGCGCACGATGCCTCCAAAGATAGCAGTTTCTGTTCTACGCAACGTGAACCAATTGAGGCTCACTGTTTTTATGTCAGAATCTTGAAGAACTCACTTGTAGCAAAGCGGCGCGCAACCTCCCACCTCGCTGTCTTCTCTTGCCATGAATTTGGACAGCTTCGGCACGTCGCACCATGGGAATACAAGCTATTTTGGCAGTCGCCGTCAAATGGTTAAGTGCCTTTTCCACTCAAACCTTTACATGATTATTTTTCTCGCATGCACAACTACCCAAACACGGTTGACTTATCTTCTTTTGCGTCTTATTGCATATTATGCACACAGAAAACCATGTAAAAACACTCGCATTCATTGTAAACCTTTTTCATTGCCCACACTAAGATGAGCGTAATCTGCATTTTCCAAAATGTTTTTTTATAAAAATACTCAACATACCTTTGTTTTATAAGGAAATCACATAACATTTGAAACAGTAATACATCTGAATATAGACAAACAGCACACCAAATTTCAAATAATTAACTTGAATACTTATTAAAATACAAAATTAAACGTATTATCATCATTTCCCCATGCCGTTAGCCACCTTAAAGCGGTAACATTTTAAATAGATGTAGGGATTCCGGTTAACGGTATTTGGAAGTCAAATGTGGATACTAGTGTGAGAACAGGCAGCGCTACCTGGATGTACTAGTCACTTCGACGTTAATTTGCAGTAATTACACTGTGTATGTTTCAGACGCTGTTCTCGGCACAAGTTTGTCTATTGTTAGAATATGGACCATCCGTCAAGTATCCGCAGTCTGAATTCTAATGTTATTCATTAGATCGGGAACAGGGGAGGAGTACAAAGATGGCACATAGTATGCGCCATCTTATTTACGAAGATGAAACAGCTTACTTGAATTTTACCTCTTGGAATTTCAAAAGAAAATACTTGCTTTACTATTGACCCGCCGCATCCTTCTCTACCGATATGATGATGAGTTTCTCTGATTCATATGCTTAGTTTTTCGAATTGAGGACATAACCTCAAGTTGCTAAAGACGTTAACTCTTGAGTTGAGTAGTACGTGCACGTTTAGGATATTTTGATATTGTTGTGGATATCCGAGCTCTTTTCAAGATAATCACAAGAACTTTTATTCTATTTTCAACGGATTTGAACATGATTTTGACACGTAATTCTGAAAAAGGAGATCATGCAGCATCGAATGTAAGGATGCCTCAAGAGAATGGGGGCTCCGCTGCTCACTCTGGGGATTTTTGTCAGTTTTGTTCAAAACGGGTCTATATTAAAGATAAAGCTGTTCAATGTGAAATATTCGATGTTTAATGTTTAAGGTGGTCGCTTATTCGATGCGGTGGATTGAAGCCGGAGATGTATCGTTGGTTTGAGAAAAATTCATGGGATATTATTCGCACGATATGTAAGATATGCATTTCACTGACCGATATTAAGCTTGCAGGTACTCAGCTCCATGTTGAACGTCTTCATCATACCAAATATTTTCCACCGATGAGAGTAGAAAATACTGCATCATTCTTCACAGTGCGCCAAAGCAAACAGTTGCTTTGGCGATAGACAGGGTTATAGAGGAACGAGATTTCCTAAACCCCCATTTTTAACGAAGGGAAAAAGGGGGTAACTGTACGTAAGCGTTTCGTCTGAAAGGCAGGCTAACGCCACGTAATCGCTACAGAGGTTGAATATTGTGTTAGACTCCGTTGGGCAAGTGACCTTACTGCAAAAGGGTGGTTACAGGTTGAAGGGTAATGAACTTCGACTCCCGCATGATCTCTCTCTGGATTATCGTGCGAAAATGCGAAAAGCTACTCAGTAGATTATCAAGCGTAGAGACACAGATGAAACTAACTTGCGCACTGTGAATTTTAGGTTTGTGAAGATGAGGCTAAGCGTTCGTTGGGAGCTTCTGACGATAGGCATTCGAAGGGATCTGGATCTTTAAACCTGATGTAATTTAGTGCGAGGAGCTTAAGAAACAAACTGGATGAACTCCTCGATCGAATTAGACAGAATTCCACAGCGATCATTGGGGTGACGGAACCTTGCACTCACCTGAGCAGGAGAATCCCGAGCTGACTCTACCTGGATGTAGACTCTTTCGCTCAGATCGAACAGGCACTAGAATCGGTGGTGGGGTTACTTTATATTTCCAAAAACATATTTCCGTCGCAGTGTTAGCTCGTTTCCAGCAGACTACCGTTATGGGTGAGATCTGATGGAGCCGTATAATGACTGTAGCTTTATTTGACACGATTGCTGTCGTTTATTGTTCTCCCAATACTCAGGAAGATCATCATCATCATCATGAATCACAAGTCTGGAGCCAGACAAATTTCCAAGAATTATGAAGCAGGAAAAGCAAATAAGCAAGCGCGTTAAAAAAGGAAAGCAGGTAAGCGGAAAAGTTTAAAGCAAATGCGCAAAAAGCAGGTTGATTTTGTTGTTTCACTGCATGCGACTTTGTGGTTTTTTCGTCATATATATATAAGATAAACTGATATCACAGATCTGGAAGCATGGTAAAAATTCAAACTGCTGGATTATTTGTGATTTTAATGTTTCTAACATTTATTAAGCTGCTGGGTTTTCCCAGAAAGACTTACTGGACGCTGTGGTTGATGTGGGCCTCGTGCAGCATGTTTCCCATTTGACCAGAGTAGGATCTACTGGGTGCGAGTCAATTTTGGACTTGGTACTCACTCCAACGCAGTCCGATATTACTCAGCTTCGGACTGAAGCTCCATTAGGCTATAGTGATCATGTCACCACAAGTTTTATTTGGAAACGCAACACTGACTGGGCACCAGATTTAATTCCCAGAAGGAATTTTTGGAAGACAGACGAGGGTAGTTTACGGGATGTTGCTTTATCTCTCGATTAATTTTTAGATTAATCAGCTTATGTTGAAGATTAGTAATAATTTCTGGACAGTTATTGAGGTGGCTGTTCCGTTGTCCACACGTCGTCGTAATTCGAATGATCCCACTTGGTTTGACAAGAAGCTTCAAATACCTTTACGGCGATTTCAAAAATTGTGGACGATATTCGTAAGCTGCAAAAACGCCACTGACTACGACCATTCTGGGCAATCTATAAACCTCTGCACGACATTGAAACGCAAAAAACCTATGTTGCATGAGCAGAGATTGGTTAACAAGTCTACGTGTGCGCCTGAACGGCTATTCGCATACATTCGTCACCGCACAAAGGCATCGCCGTATATCCCTAATTTGATAGATACTAATGGGATAGACTTTACTGAGGATGGTTTGAAAGCTAAAGTCATGGTTAAGCAATATGCATCGGTGTGCTGTCTCGAAGACAGTGATCCCCTTCTGTCTCTAAGAACAGTTAGGTCCTGTCTGATCTTCATGTAGACGTAGACACGCTTAGACTCCTGTTAGAACAGTTAGACACAATCAGCGACAGGACCAGACGGTATTCTTCCGTTGGTTTTACGGGCGATACGCTTGTCAGGTTGATTAGGAAAATTGTAACATTGGGTGTCTTGCCACAGGAATGGAAACATGTTATTAATGAACCTATGTGTAAGAGTGGGGACCCTATTTGTCACGCTAATTACAGGCCTGTCACACTTAGCTCTCTGATCGGAAACATTTCATAGAAATTGATCAAGAGGAAAATAGAGCACTTTTTGTAACGACTAAAGTCGCTGTTTAACGCGTAGTCCACCGGTTTCTTAGTTCGACAATTCAAAACAATGATTCGAGTTTTCTACGGTTCCATTAACAACGTTAATAGACAATAACAATGGACAAACCTCAACTGTACCGGGTTGTACAAAGGATGTGAGCCAAAAATGATCAAAGTTTCCAAATGACAACAATTAATTCAGCCAATGCTGACAAGATAGACTGCCAACACTAGAACGGTGAACAATCGTCTCTGTTTTCTCAAAATACCACGAGCAAAAATATGTGGAATTTTAATGGCAGCCAAGCAATATAAATTACTTCAGTAAAACAAAACGTGGCATAAAAGTGGATAAGGAAAATGTGTACACGAAAACAATGTAAGATAAAATTATTGAGAATTAAGAAGAATCCAATTGTTCAAACAGAAAATAAGAAGGAATTTCACACAAACATTTCGTCATTTACACTTTTATGGGGTGTGGACGTTGGTATCCACAACAACATGGATTTAACAAAAATCGCTCATTCGTAAGTAATCTGCTCCTGTCGCGAGAATGTTGATGTGCTTTGACTGATTCTAGTCAAGCGGTCGATGTTATTTTTATCGATGTCAACAAAGTGTTCGACCGTGTGCAGAAACGCCGAATTCTCGTCAACCTGAAAGGTCTAGGTATTCTTCAGTGTCTTCATAAGTGGATCAAGACATTCGTTTCAGGGCGATCAAACCGTGTAGAGGTGAAGCGAGTTTTGTCTTCAGAGATGATTGCAAGTTCCGGAGTGCCACAGAGTTCTGTTTCTAGCCCATTGTTATTCACAATTTTCGTGAATTACTGTGTGCACGCGGTAGACATTGATTGTATTTTGTCGCGGATGATCTTAAACTGTAGGTCTCTGTCAGTTCCTACAATGACCACGAGCAATTGCAACAAACATTTCATGACTTAGTAATCTGGACAATTTGCTGGTCACTGCCTATGAATGCGGACAAAAAAGGTCGTCATGCTCATATACTCCGATGACACTGCTGGTGAATACTTTCTGGGAGGTCCTATTCGAGCGGTGACGCACGAAAAAGACTTAGGGATTCTGGTTCTGGATTCTTTGAAGTCGAGAGCTGATACATGTCGGAGAATAGGCAACGCTACCAGGATGCTTTGGGTGATTCGGCGTTCATTTGCGACCATTACCCCGCAAATGTTACACACACTTTTCTTTGCGTATGTTTGTCCTATGTTGGAATATGGGCTACCTGTGGCATTTCTTCAGTCTAAAAGCGAATGCGACTACTTAGAGAAAGTACAAAAGAGGGGGACTTAGATGGTTCACGGAATGCGCCACCTAGCGTACGAGGATGGAAGGAGATGGCTGAAACTTAACCCACTAGTACTTTGAAAGGAACGGTTTGACAAGATCCCGACACGCTGTATTCTTCTCGGTCAATATGGAGACGAGTTTCTCCGGTACTTCCGATTAGTATGTGAGTCGAGGACTTATGGGCATGACCTGAAGTTGCTGAAGCCTAGACGGCTAAAGCTTAGTAATGCGAGCACGCTATCCATTTTCAGGGCTTGCCTTGTCAGCAGTCGTCACCTCTGTTTATTGCGTAATAATAAATAAATAAATAAATTTTATTCTTGGAAATCCAAGGCATGTTAAACATGATCAATAATTTCTAATAGCTTTGTACAATCAGATTATAGTATGTACATTTGCAAAAACAATTTGTTCAAGGTCATTTGTTTCAGCGGAATTTAACGTTCAATAAATATAAAGTTAACGATATTTAAAGTTGTTTTCAGGTAATCGTTACGTGATCTGATATAGTACGAAAACACAGCTATTGCGAGGAAAAGTCTAGAATGTTTTCGGCAACACTGATGATCAACGGATAAGGTCCATCGAAGATGCGCGAAGAATCTCTATTGTTGATGTTCCAAACTTTTTCATTTTGATTGTTGTAAATAGATTGATCTTTCTCGACCATGGACCGTTTTCTTTTCCGATAGGCGAAGGTGATTTATTCCACTAGTTTGAGGTCTGTGGGCCAGTTTCATTTTGGTGCGGATTGAGAATTTTGCTGTGGAGAAAAAACTCAGAAGCGAGAGAATGTTGTTTTGAACGTTATGAACGTTTATTTAATATCAGTACCCAGGAATGCCATTATTATATAAATCATCAGGTAGAACATTTAAATTAAGAAGATTGCGAATTTTTTCTATGGTAAGAAATGAAGCTAGATGTGATTTGAATTCATTTGAAGAGGAACTGAGTCTCATATATATTGAAAGGAGATTCCACAGTTTAGCGTATCTATTCAAGACCAAATTATTCTTTACTTTAGTACGAAACCTTGGTAATTTAATAGTTTTTCAGTGTTTCTCAAGCTATTCTTAAAATCATGTCGTATATGAAGATTCAAACTTATTTCTATATTATCCGTGGAGATTATTTCAAAGAATAAGATGAGATTATGCTACAGTGTGCGAAACCATAAGGGATCAAGTTTCAGTTGTATACATCTTTCTCTATAGAATTGTTAGGTGGAATAACCGATTATTGATTTTGAAAAAGTACGTTGTATCTTTTCTAGAACTATGCTATCGGATTTATTTATATTGGTGTATATTATGTTACAATAGTCTAGGATAGGAATGGTGAAAAACTTATACATTTCTATTTTACAATTAGGTTGAATAATAGATCTGTGTATAATATTCATACTTTGCTTGGCTTTAGCAAGCAAGATATATCCTCACGAGAGCACGACAAAACTTTGGTTTAATTAAACATAAATTCCTCATACGCGAAAGTAAACTTGCACTATGTAAAATGAAGGTTCTGCCAATTCTTAATTATCATAATATAATCTATTCCCACATGCGCAGGTGTGACTGTTTTCTTTTAGAGAGAATTTAACGATTTTTCAGTAAAATAACTTTGGTATATTTCAACTCTTTCTCTTATCACGAAAGGTGTAATTTGCTGAACGTTGAACCATTATGGTTACGTAGAATACGTCTTAACCTTCTTATTTTAATTCGAATCATTACCGTGCAGCGAATTAAGCGTAGGTCTGCCATGCATTTTCACGATAATCGATATGACCTGCGCAGCATAATTTGGCTCTTGCATATTCCTATGACCTGCAGTACAGTTCGAAGTTAATTCTTCTTAATAAGGTAGGCACAGCTTTGTAATTCTCTCCTTATTTATTAACTTATGTGCACATCTACAGGAAAATTCAAATCGCTTGTAGGATCTCTTAACCCTTTAGCGACCAAAAGGACCATACGGTCCTCTTTTGGATTACTGTTCTAATAATTACACAGTGAACAATATTCGGTTGCTGCGAGGTTTGAACGAGTCCAGACATGTCGAAGCATCGTTCTTAGACTGTCTGGCTTTCAGTGTGCGTCATTCCATCAGTATGCAGATGGTCTTTGCGAGCTATAGACGTACTGTTCTGTTCTCCCTAAAAGTTCATTTTTGTAACTAAATTGGCACATACACCAGGTGAGATTTGACGCTAAATAATTCATTGGTGGAAGATGAGTATTTGAGTTGAAACTGGAAGTCTTTAGAATGACGTTTTTGTTTTTATCAAGATATTCACATTATATTTTGTAAAGAGGACCATACGGTCCTCTTGGTCTTGGGAAAGGCACAAGTAAAAGAGGACTGTTTAAGCTGTCTCAGGTCCCAGTGGACCGTACGGTCCTCTCATAAATTTTCCTTCGGAATTAAACTTTCAAGTATTTATATGTATAATTATGCCCTATAGTTATAATTTCAGTGTAAAAAATTTACAAAAATATTTTTTCTTAATCAGCAAAAACGTTGGTCGCTAAAGGGTTAATGTTAATTCACTGAGTGAAATTCTTAAGGTAAATTCTTCATTAGATAATTTATACTCTCGTTGTATCACGGGTTTTTAAGTTACTTAAAGTTTTCTCATATTAGTATTTTATGGGTTCCGGTATTATCCCCTGGTTGACTTTCGCTAAAAGTGTCAGGTTGACAGACCCTAGACATGATTTTACATTAAATAATCACAACGTTTCATTCCATGTTATTTACTATACACTATCATGTATATAACTGTCTCTGATTTCATATGAGGCCCTTAAATGTCACATTTTTATTCTACCGTGCGCACTAATAAAATTCATTAACAAAGTTTATTAAAAACAATTTTTAAAAAGTAAAATCTGCCAAGCATGCGTTTTTAATGTACATTCTTATTTTTTTATCTGGTGGAATATTTTTCTTTGATGACCTCTCACCATGATTTTGAAGAAAATATCTTTCATTGTATTTCAGTGTCTTGGAATACCGAAACATCTCTGAAAGTGGCCCGAAATCTATCCGCCTGATCTTTGTTCCGTATGCGAATGACCCTCATACAGGTAACCAAAATCCAGCTGGTGAACAGATTTGGTTCTATTCGTCAATAATTCTTCAACATTCGTGGATCATACAACGGACATTACTCCCATTCTTTTTATACCTCACCCCTTCTCACCCCCACAATTCTTCAACATTTTCTAATTTCGAAGCATTTATGCTCTTCAGTTTTCTCAACAAACCATCACGAAAAAAGTCAACCTATACATATATAAATTATTTATGACAATTTATTTATTTATTATGACAATTTTATTACTTTTTGCACCACATTTTCGTAATTACATTCCGTTTCTTCGTATCCTTGCCATTAGTGACCTTGCTGTCTTCGGTATCAAACGTTTTTGAGCGAACAATAACCGCAGAAATCGTGCGACATCTGGAAACGAATCAACTTTTGGCAGTTGCCCAACATGGATTTCGCAGAAATCGCTCTTGTCTAACAAATTTGCGGGCAAGCTTAGACGATTGGACGAGGATTGTAGATGCGGGGGGGGGGCTGTATTCATGCGTGCTACCTGGACATTTCTGAAGCGTTCGACAGAGTTGATCACAATTTACTCTTGAACAAGCTAAAGAAACGCGGTGTTGTTGGAAGACTATACGAATTGCTAAGAGATCACCTCAGCAACGGACACATTTGTGTTCGTGTGGACAGCCTATTATCGAAGAACATCGATGTCACTAGCGGAGTTCCACAAGGCTCAGTGCTTGGACCAATACTGTTTCCAGTCTATATGAACGATATACCACTACCAAATGATAGTAAGATGGTTTTGTTTGCTGACAATATAAGAGTATGGAGGCAAATCAGAAATGCTGACGATTGTATCTTGCTGCAAAACGATTTGAGTGCTTTGTTCAACTGGTCATCTGAAAATAAACTGTCATTAAATATGCAAAAGTCGAAGATGATTCAGATTAGTCGTGACCTTGACTTTTCCTATCCATACAAGCTCGTCGACATTAACCTGGAGTACACTGAAAAAGAAAAGGACCTAGGTGTCTGGATTTGTGGCAGTTTGACAAATGGTCTAAAATGCGAAACCGTTCACGGAAGCGCGTCTCGGCTGCTCGGCATGCTACGGCGGATATTTGGACGTTTTTTCCCGGGGTGTTTTCCTTTCATGATGAATACATATATACACCCGGTTCTAGATTATGCCGCACAAGCTTGGACACCATGGCTCCAAAAATACATCTTACTCTTGGATCGCATATACCGCAGAGCTTCTAAGATTGTTATTGGTCTCGAAAATATGTCATTCGCCAGGCGACTCAGACAACTGGAAATGAGTACACTTGCACAAAAGAGAATGCGAGGTGATCTCATCCTCGCATACAAAATACTAACTACTGTTTCCTACCTCCTGGATATATTATTTCAGCACCGAACTTCTAGCAACAGCCGTGGCCATATATATATTCACACAATCATTTAAAAATGAAAAAGTGCCACCCGGCAATGCACGAGAAAAAAAGGAAAGAAAAAAAAGGTACAATACGAGGGGGAATTTTTTTGTCCATTGTTCCACATGTCGATTTTTTGATTTCTTTTATTTATTTACAAAGTTGAGGGGGGAACACAAAATAGAATGCACTCTCTCCACTGTTGCCGGTTCTCAGCCATCGTCGACAGCGTGTCAAGCCACAGACACTCACTATCCCTTGGACCCCACCCAGGAAGCCGCGTTCGTCCGACCCGATCTAAACCCGACGTCAAGCGTTTTAAGGCCTTCTTCCAGGTCAGCGGTTGTCCACCTGAACACCGCCGCCAGCCTGGGCCAACCGACACACGCAGCGCGCGGGAGGGTAGGCGCTCAGGCTTCATTCTCAAGACATGCCCTAGCCAGCGGAGACGGGAACGGTCGATCAGGTCTCGTAGCATCAGGCTGTCCCCACCTAGAACACGGTGCCTCGCTTCAACGTTGCTAGTGCGGTGTTGCCACCACACTCGTGCAAGCCTCCGTAAACATCGATGTTCAAACACCTCCAAGCGCCGGAGCTCCTCTGCGCGAACTGCCCAGCTCTCGCACCCGTAAAGCAAGACCGACCTGACTGAGGCCAGGTAAACTCTCCCCTTGAGTCTCAAACTCACGTCAGACCGCTTCCAGAGATGACCTAACCTAGTGAACGCGAAGCGAGCTCTCGCAATGCGAGAGCCGATCTCACTTTCCAGCCCTCCTCCCGCTGTGATGCAGCTACCAAGATAGGTGAACTGTTCCACACAGTCCAGACTGAGGTCATCGACCGTCAGAGTGGGCTGCAACCCCTCCCAACCTTGAAGAAGAACCTTACACTTAGTTGGAGCTAAGTGCAATCCGTACCTAGACGCCTCCAATGCTAGCTGGTTCAGGGCATTCTGTAGGAACACCGGATCATCACCCAGCAAAGCAATGTCATCGGCATAATCAAGGTCAGTGACACGGTTACCTGGAAGTAGCTCGATCCCACCCTCAGTGAAGCTACGGAGAGCATTCTGGAGGACATCCTCGATCGCAAAGTTGAACAAGAATGGGGACAGCGGACAGCCCTGGCGCACGCCACTGGCTGTGAGGAACGCCGGCGATAGGCTGCCGTAGACCCTGACCCTCCCTGATGAATGAGAATAGAGCTCCTTCAAGATGGCGACATACTTAGGAGGGATGCCACTCCCAAGCAAGCAGTTCCAAAGAGTAGTTCTGTCCACCGAGTCGAACGCGGCCCGGATGTCCAGAAAAGCTACGATGGTTGGTCGCCGGTACAGGTGTCTGTGCTCTAATAACTGTCGCAGGACAAAAAGCTGATCCACGCATCCTCGCCCCGGGCGGAATCCAGCCTGTTCCTCACGCAACGTAACTCCCGAATGGGCGATAGCCGACGAAGGAGGATGGAAACCAGGAGTTTAGACGCGACAGGAGTCAGGGATATCCCACGATGATTGGAACACAGATTCCGTGCGCCCTTCTTGAAGATTGGGATAACCGTCGATTCACCCCATGACGCCGGGATCCGCTCCTCAGCCCATACTTTGGTAAACAAATCACTTAACTCCGCTGCCACAAGATCACCTCCCTCTTTAAACAAAATCGGGTGGAGGTCGTCAGGACCAGGTGACTTGTGGCGCTTCAGTGCTCGAATTACCTCTCTCACCTCCGGGAGATCAGGAGCGGCTAAGGAAACGGGCCAAGGCGTGCAAATCGGTGTCTCAGGCGGCGAGGTCGGAGGAGGTGTCTGGCTGAACTGAGCACCAAAGTGCTCAGCCCATCGTTCTAAGCGTCTACTAAGATTGGTGATCGGCGAGCCGTCAGTTTCGCAAATAGTCTCGCTCACTGTATTCGGTTTCGAACCAGTAGCTCTAATTAACTGAAACAATTTGCGAGTATTGCCCGATGCGGCTGCAACCTCCATCTCACAAGCACGTTGCGTCCACCAGAACTCGCGGTCATTCCTTAAGCGGGCCTTTAAGCGGGTATTGAATTCTCTCCGAGCACGGTTGTGTTCAGTGCCGGTGGGTTAAGTTCGACGGTGATCGATTAAAGCAAGTGACTGGGCCGAGATCCAAGAGCGTGGCAAAGCGCGGGTGGGTTGACAGCTTTCAGAAGTAGCGCAGGACAGTGCTGTCCGAACGAAGTTCCAGTGCTGCTCAACATCAGACGGGGGTGCTTCTGCGAGCTCCCTGATCAATGCGTGATGGAACTCGGTTCTGACAGCGGGGAGCATCAAAGAGGCGGTGTCTACATGAGTTCGTCTTGCGCGTGCCTTACCCCCAAATTGGAAGTTGACTGTCGCACAGACTAGCGCATGGTCTGAGTCCACACTGGTGGTCCAGTATGCACGACAATCCTTGATGCTACCACGCCACCTGTAGCTAATAGCAATGTGGTCAATTTGAGACCAGACGTGCTGTGATGGTGAGCGCCATGTGGCCATTCGACGCTGGGAACGCCGAAATGCCGTACTGGAGAGATAGAGGCGGTGATCGCCACAGAATGTGAGCAATCGTTCTCCGTTATCTGAACGCCAGCCATCCAGCCCATACTGACCTCCTAGGTGGCGCTCGTATTCAGACAGGCGACCAACGCGAGCGTTGAGATCTCCTGCCATGATTACGACATCTGTCTTGCGTGCCTTGCGAAACAAACTATGCAACTTCTCATAGAAGTTGTCCTTACTGAGATCCACACTACAGTCCGTTGGAGCGTAGGCAGAAATCACAAACAAATCCCTCCGCGTTTCGCACCACCTGTTCACCCGACAGTGGCCACGAAATCGTGCACCGCACAGTCTGCTGTCAACGGGAATCCACTCTAAGAGTGATTGCTCAGCACGGGAACTAAGCGCGATACCGACGCCAGCCAATCCGGTAGAGGAAGCATCCGGGTCACTAGAGAGGCGCAGGTGGAATCTGCTGTCTGGTTCAGCTGGTGAGACCAACTGACAGACTTCGCTTGTGTCACGGAAACGGGTTTCCGACAAGCAGCAGATATCAATACCTAACGTCTCAAGCGTTCGTGCAAGGCCGGCCTGTTGTCCCGGTTGTAGCAAGGTCCGAACGTTAAACGAAGCTAACCTAAATGAAATCCGCGGGCGTAGAAGAGTTGCAGCAATCGACGGCTGTCTAGACGGCATGAGTCGTACATCAGGTAGAGAGAGCGAATCGGGGATGGTAACATGTGGAGAAAAAGCAATAGAAACAATAGAAGCAATAGAGGAGATAGAGGTAGGAATTTCTAGTGCGGTTATTGTCATTGTTTGGGTGTGGGCGTGATACTACCCGGTTGCCCAGGCTGAAGTAGAGGAGTTGATCTTGAGGACTCCCACCCCAAGCCTTTGGCCCGAAAGCCTAACCCGCAAGGCAGCGGAGCGAGATTAAGGATCGCACCTATCGGGGCCGGATACTGTAGGTACAGTTCACAAGCCATTCGCGAGGTAGAGACCAAGCAGGTACTCCCGACATCATCCCAACCAGTCGAGCCGGTGATCCTTGCGGATTCATACGCCTCTTCTGGTATACCATGTCCGCGAGGGACAAGGAGACTGTGTTTGTCTGGCTTCTCACCATTGACCAACCTGGTATGAATAACTCTGAAGATGCCACGAAGACATCACCCAGTATAGCTCAATGGATCATCGAGGCACGCAAGCCGCTGCACCACGTCAAGGTCCAGTCTCGGCGCAACGGTTGCCAGTTGGAAATACCACATTCCAAACGGAACTGCCGCAGGTATCTTTATTCGGTACTTGTGTGCTTTGCTTGGAATTCCCTAACTTCCGATTTAGTAAGCTCAAACAGCTTATCTATATTCAAATCAAAACTTGACGAGTATATGAGAGCTAATCCGAATTTTCCCCAAACTATTAATAAGCCATCATTGTCCCATTGATTTTGATTTTATTTATACTTATATATATACATTTGTACCTATATTTCCACCCTGTGGTTATTGTGAATTTAATTGCTTTTTCAACCATAAATCTTGAATCTTGAATCTAGTCAATCTTGACAACACTTTAAAGGAACGTTTTAGTTATCTGACATTGAGAATTTCTTGTTTCCGAACTGTAATTTACCTTCCATTATTGACCGGGATAAATGTTTGAAAATTCCGCTGCCTTTCGTCATTTGTACGATTTTATTTACCATTGCACAAATTTAAATAGCTTGATCATGTATTGCATACATTGGTTGGCCTAGAATATATATATATATATATATATATATATATATATATATATTTAATTCGTCTGCGAAGCAGTGTATCCAAATTGAAAGCATAAGTCGATTCTCACATGGTAGGTTGCGGAGACAGCCAACCATTTTATTTGGTCTGTGATAAATCTTCTCGAGCAGCTTGATGTCCTTTTGTAGCCATGGTGCCCAAGCTTGTACTGATTAATCTATCACCGGGTTTATATAGTATTTATGAGCATGGGGAACGATTCACGAGAAAAATGTCCGAAAATACGTCGAACCATACCTAGCATGCGAGTAGCTCGTTTGTACACTGCTTCGCATTGCATGCTATTCTTAAGACTTCCACCAATCCATAAGCCACAAACTATGAGGTCCTTTTCTTCGGTCGTCCATTCCCGTTGTTTTGATCGAAGGTTTTATGAGAATGGGAAATCTTTGCCTATATGCAAAATTTTACATGTTCGTAAGTTGAATGGAAGATTGTTTTGCTCCGACCAGCCGTTTAATATATCCAAATCGCTTTGTAAGCGCAAACAGTCTTTCGCACACAATACGCTCCATAACTTTGGATATCACTGGGAGGAGTGTAATAGGGCGTTATCCGTTATGTGTCATGATTGGAAAAACACCGGGTTTCCGCTTCGTAGTGTTCGTAACAGTTCGATAAAGCAGTTTGGTATTTCGATGGATTCTTATTGCCAGCTGAAGTTGGTGATATTGTTGGTCCTCTCGGATGCGATTTGGGACTTGATTTTGCAATTCGCGAAAGTTTGACCAGGTCGAGTCAGTTTTGGCGATCGTGTTAATATCCCACGCCAAATTAGGTTCGCACATGCGTGTGACGTCTATCCTAGGATTAGCAGACAACTTAGTGCGGTGAAATCTCGCGTGGAGAAAATACAGTTTTGCACAGACTAGTAAATGATCAGTGTCACAGTCTGCGCTTTTATATGATGTCGTGAGGAGCACGCTTCATATATTAGTGCGCATAACAAGAATACGATCAAGCTTATACCAATGCTTAGAGCGAGGATGTTTCCAAGAGACTTTATGCTGTGGTTTTGTTTGAAAGAATGTGTTACTGACACAAAGACTGAACTGTGAGCACATTTCTCAAAAGCGTTGTCCATTTTCATTGATTTTACACACCGAACCTCCTGAAACAATTTTGCAAGACTCGTAATCTGCACCATCTTTATCATTAAAATCACCCAATACCACACTTTTCTGTGGCACGTTTTTGAGGAATGTTGTGAGGTTATGATAAAAAGAGTCGTTTTCAGCGGGCGTCGCAGAGAGCGTCGGTGCATAAACGTTGACCAAGGTAATGGTACCAGTATGCATTTCAGATTTGAAATCCAAATCCCTTCGCCCCCACTGCTGCTTGGTTCTGCTGCTTTTAGTAGGTCGTTTTGCATGGCAAACATAACGCCATGCACTCGAGGCTCATCATTAACCATTCTTTTCTAAAAATGTGTAATCTTTTTCTGTAAGCATACCATTGTCTGGTAATCACGTCTCTTGCAGGGTAGCCACGTAAACATTCAGCCTCTTTAGCTCATTGTTATTTACCGCTTATTTTCTTACGCCTGTGATGTTCGCGACGTTGTCCTGAACTCCTGGAAGCATGGACCGGATGTTCCAGTTTCCAAGTTTAAGAACAGCCCTTCGTTGTTTAATTATTTCTTTCGTTTGAGCGGAAAGATACAGTCTGCTTGTCGGTTAATTTCTAATCCCCACGCACTCAATGAGGATAGCAGACCGTTGCGAGACGGCACCTTATTGACCGGGGGCGGCCCAGCTTGAAGCTGGCGGTTACTGACCAATGAGACCTTAAAGTCTCTCCAACCTTTGGGAGCAGCTCCAGGAGCTGAGCACTACGCCACTCAACCATAGCTTTTAACCGGGATATGCTGCTTCCCGTTTTATTATCCGTAGAAGCGGAATAGAGTTTCCTCTCCATTGGTACTTTGTGATGTACGCCAGTGCAGTTCAATATGGAGAACTAGCTGTTGTCCATACAGCAAGTGCTTCCTCTCCACGGGACCATCGGAACCAAAGCAAAAGCAAGGCTGAGACGTTTAGACAACGATGATGTCTCAGAAGTTGGCAGGGCGAAGTTGTATGCAACTTCCGACTGCCTAATGGGACTCCGGCTCCGGATGTTTCCTCGAGGTTGACTCCTTAAGCTTTTTTCCATGATTGGATGTATCCACAAGGCAGTGGAGATTTGAGATAAGGGTCTTCCTTTCTTTAGGTGGACCGCCTTCATGGACTCACGAGCTCCACCTGCCTGAAGCATGCTGGTTTTGCGGCGCCAGTCAGCCGCCATCGCCCTTTCTCCTGTCAGTAGAAGCATTTCCGCCGAGTCACATAGGACCACGCGTGCAGGCCAAGAGCTGGACTTGTTTGTCAGATGATATATGACACGCGTGCCATTAGAGCATTTTTGGAATTGGGACCTTATCCTTAAAACCGCCCGGCCGTGACAAACTTGGAACCGGTGAAGCTATATTTGTTACATGTCACATAGCAAATTTGTACATGAAATGAAAGTGATCGAGAATATCGATAACTTCAATTACGTACGAATTGTGTTGGCTGAAGTGTTGTATTATTCAAGATGATCGAATCGTTCTGAATGATAAATTTTAAATTTATAAAAGTAGATTTATTGGTGGAAAACAGAAGACCGTTTCGAATAATCTAATGGAGTAAAGCATGCATATCTTGGTTCAAATTCGATATATAACCACCAGTCTACTCTCGTTCTGCTGGTGTTCACGATCACTTACTTTTCTTTTCTAGTCTATCTTCTCTAGCGTCCCTGTTGAGACGCATTCCATGTGCGGGTATGTTTGGTGCCCAGTTCTTATGGACATGTTGAGGTCACCGATTATTTCACTTTTTGCCACTTTTGTTTTACCGTCTTTTATTCAAGCAACCCTTCCAAGACCTGAAAATTGTTGAATAGGCTGGCCGTGAACTCTTTTTTTTCCTACTATCTTTCAGCATAGCGGTGTTCTAGCGCTTTCCACGCCTGAACTCCCCTATCCAGTTCTTCTACAACTTCAGCTTCAACTTGGCGACAAGTTAAACGGGGTTTATAAGCAACGTCGGCTCCTTGTTTGAAGTATACTTATTGAGGCGTTCTTCGTAACCTCTTTCTAATGTAAACGTGCTCGATCTGATTTTCTGTCGACAACTTTGGTGACACACAGGTTGCCTTGTGTATCCTTCTATGGTAAAAAAACTCTTCCTCCAATGAACAGATTGCTCGTGGCGTGTAGGTCAGCGAATGTTTCATCGTTGGCGTTCATCTCGCTCAGCTCTTGCTGCCACATGATCCTCTTATACCCTCGGTAGTCCATACCAATCTTAGCGTATAGATCACCCATTACAATGACGATGTCTCTCTTATATTGTGATTGACTCTCTGTTCTGAAAATCCTCCTTCTCCTCCTCTCCACTGTCGTTCCTCATGGCGTAGCACTTATTAAATCCAAGTTGACCACCTTCTTTTTTATAAAAGGAGGCTGTCATGATCAGTGGTCCGTGCGCCTCTCACTTGAAGAAATCTCTGAGGCGACTTTTAAGCAGCATGGTCACTCGTTAGGTGTGTGTGACATCTTCATGCTCGTGACTCGAGCACAACAGTAGTTTACTTGAAGTAAATTGCATCTGCCAGGGAACCATACATATTAAATCCCTTGTTACCGACAATTCGGTCCGAGGAAAATCGAGTTCAACGTCAAAGATTTCAGTCACGATATAAACACCAATGTGTCTATCCAACGGTTGAGTTACGCGTCCAAACCCACCAATATATTGACAAGACAATACGTGAGATGAGTACGGTACTATTGAAGCAAAATAATTATACAATAAAAATAGCAAACCTCAATTATTCCGCTTCGTACTGAATCCAAAAACAACAATATTCAACAGCAACAATGACCACGAGTGATCGCAACTTCAAATAGCGCGCAAACGGCCAAATAAAGATACAAAAATACCAGCAGATTTAAACAGTTAGTTGTCAAAAAAATAAATTCAATGTTCATCTTACACCGCCCCCCGAAATCCGCGCCGGATTTCTCAAAGGCTGACAACGTACATGCTCTGGTATCCTACCCTTCATCTTTGCGTGCGTTATTTACAATTTTGCCTCCTGTAGAAACCCGAGAGGGCACATCAACCAATCAGGTGATGCGTGTGTGTGTTCGAAGTGATTTACTATAGAAACCCGAGAAGTTAAGGGTAGACATTACGTGCGGCGTATGTATTTCTGTCAGCCAATAAGAATTGACCGTCGTACGAGTAAAATTTGAGTGTTATCTGGCGTGAATGTTTTCATCGTTTCATGAATAAATGAAATTTGTTTCGTTTTTTATTGAAAACACGTTAAATATATAAGATTGACAGGCATACAGTTGATTCCCAATGTGAAACAAACAAGCTATCGCACAGATAGCAATTTTTCTAGATGACCTGAAGAGATAGTAAACAACCAATATTAAACTGCCTATCACCAAGCTTCTTTTCCAGAGCTTAGAACATATATATATATATATATATATATATATTAACTGTTGCATTACATGCTAACTGGATTAACTTAACCATGGTTAAAGATTCAGTCTGTCCGATGCTTCAGAAGTAGCTTTATATGAAGTGAATGAAAGGTTGCATTACAATACTTCTCGGATTATCTACCGGCTCTTTGGTAGTAACCTCTAAGTCGGGTAACGACGGTGTCTTTATGACGTTTATTATCAGTTCATTTAGTTTGTGTATTCTGGATTCCATTCCATTTAGACGCGTCTCAATATCATATTCAGGGGTTTTCGTCTTCGAGGCTGACGGTGTTGATTTGGCCTTGTAAACCACTAACTTACATGACTATAAAACGAAATTAAACGAATTTTTATTTTATTATTTTTTTCCAGAACACTTATATACTGTTTAATTTATGTTTTTATATTGTTTATACACTTAAATTTCAATTTTTAACATCCTATGCTTGTTGTTAAGCTTGTTGCTTTTTAGACCATTAAAAACCTTGAATTACCTTGAACCCACTAGCATGGTTTTGACCTAGGTCAGTGGTCGCTATGCCGACAACATTGCTGTAACCACACAGCAACCCAATTCAACTTAACACAGCGGTCAACGTGAGCAAAAGTACATTACTAACGGGGCTAATGATCAACAAATAATACATAGGCAGACCGGGTATACTCGTTCAGGGCAAGGCCATTAAAATAATGGTTAAAAGAACGCTTGAAAAGAGATAATCTTTTATTGATAACAAATTCCAAATCGACAAGTATTTCATCTTCAATCGTCATCACCCACGTTAGATTCAGTTTCTTCAGTTAATCCTAAAGGGGCAATCATGTAGGGCGGGATCGGATTGCAGCTGCAGTCGTTCAAAAAATCACGAAACTCTATTCGCAATTGATTGAAAGCAGCTGCGGACAGCTTGCGCTCAGCCTGCTGAAGTAGCGGTTGCCAGGCTGAAACCCCGGAATGATGGGCGTAAGATGTCATTGTCTGGTCAACAAAACCTGAAGTTATTGGCAGCATTTCGTTGTAACATCTTTGCCAACGATTGAAAATGGGATAATTATCTGAAAGCCAATTGGTTAAGCGAATGAATTTCACTAACCCATGGAAATACCTCGTGCGTTTCTGACATACAAAGCATGCAAGGCAGAAGATAATCGGTGCAAAATGGACAACAATGACGAATAAGTGGTACTTTAAACGGCAACTCTTGAAAGTTGAGTCAATACCAATGAAATGAGGAAACCCGCGGCAAAGCGTTATCTGTTCATTCGTCATAAATATAAGATGAGTGAGATTGCTCTCAGCATCAGTTTCCATAGAACAACGGCCGGATGTATTGAGCTGGGAGCTCAAGTCGTATAAAGAACTTGTGGTTTTGTGACTCGCCAGCAGCTTCCATCGCATGTTTTCTTACGTCACACGGCGTGACGTATTTCCCCATCTGCGTTCGAATATAATTGCATATGTTGAACGATGGAGTATTGTTCAACAACCAAAGTGTTATCGTTGACATCTCGTCCAGTGAGAGGCGCCTATGAATCGGTTCGTATTTAGCCATTAATAAACTTAATGGGATGGTTGTGCTCCAAGGAAACTCGAGAGACACCAAACCTTTCACTAGGCAACCTTGAGATGAGTATTCTTGACCCACATCCGATCTTACGGGATTGCGTTCGACGAATTCCTCGGGAAGATGGCTGGTGTCGTCCAGCTTTTACGCATTCGTAAGTCCGGGATCTGCAAATTATCAAAGTTAAGCTAACACAAACCTGGCATTTGGTGCTGTGCTCCGAATGTAATACGATGAACCAGTGGAGCTTTGAAACCTGGAAATAGCACCTGCTGCTTCAACTAGGGAATCAAATTGTATGGGGTCTGCAACGGTTCCGAAAATTTCTGCAAAAACCTGAACTAGCGACATCGTCAAAATTTGCTGCCTGCAGGCTATGCAGCGCTTTTTAAAGGACGGCCAGATGCCATGATTGGCCTAAAAATAAAGGCATTCTGATTCGTGCCCCTTGAACGGATTCTGATTGGTTAGCTAATATATACTTCGTGCACGTGGAAAGTAATTGTAACGGATGCCCTATATCTTTACTCACCGCTGATTATATCATAATGGCAACCAGACGTTACTATCTAAAATCAAAGTGAGATAATGTCACGATGCACAAGACGTTATCCATGTCTCACACATGTGACAAAATTCACCGGCCTTTTAAGCCAGATTGGTTAAAAGCCAGACGTTTTCCATGCCTTACTACAACTGATCTAGCTGGCCTGATCCCTTTACGTGACAAAACCAGTTCCGATAACAGCATCCACGTTCGATGATGTATTTTCTTCCGATACAGTCAAATCAGTCCAAAAGCATGTTTGATCTAATTCGAAATGAATTTCTTCCTTGATTACGGTAGTAAGTGATACTACCAGCTTAGCGGCTACTAATTCCAGACACAAAATAGTAGCAGGCTCGAAGTCGCGAGTTGCTTTTGTCCAGCCTGCTACTATTCCGTGTCTGGAATTAGTAGGCGCTAAGCTGGTAGTATCACTTACTACCGTACTCAAGGAAGAAATTCATTTCGAATTAGATCAAACATGCTTTTGGACTGATTTGACTGTATCGGAAGAAAATACATCATCGAACGTAGATGCTGTTATCGGAACTGGTTTTGTCACGTAAAGGGACCAGGCCAGATAGATTAGTTGTAGTAAGGCATGAAAAACGTCTGGCTTCTAACCAATCTGGCTGAAAAGGACGGTGAATTTTGTCTCATGTGTGAGGCATAGAGAACGTCTTGTGCATCGTGACATTATCTCACTTTGTTCTCAGATAGTAACGTCTGGTTGTCATTATGATATAATAGGCGATGAGTAAAGATATAGGGTAGGATACCAGAGCATGTACGTTGTCAGCCTTTGAGAAATCCGGCGTGGATTTCGGAGGACGGTGTAAGATGAACATTGAATTTATTTTTTTGACAACTAACTGTTCAAATCTGCTGGTATTTTTGTATAATTTCACCATTTTTGTTTTACCTAACTATTCGAATTTATTCGTTCTTGAAATTATATTTTTGTATCTTTATTTGGCCGTTTGCGCGCTATTTGAAGTTGCGATCACTCGTGGTCATTGTTGCTGTTGAATATTGTTGTTTTTGGATTCAGTACGAAGCGGAATAATTGAGGTTTGCTATTTTCATTGTATAATTATTTTGCTTCAATAGTACCGTACTCATCTCACGTATTGTCTTGTCAAAATATTGGTGGGTTTGGACGCGTAACTCAACCGTTGGATAGACACATTGGTGTTTATATCGTGACTGAAATCTTTGACGTTGAACTCGATTTTCCCCGGACCGAATTGTCGGTTACATCCCTGTTTCCTAAGACGGTGAGGTTTTACTTCCTCATCTATGAGGCCACTTGCATTTCCCTTCCAGCCTAATACATGGTCCGGGCCTTATATGTGGCGATGATTGTGATAGTCCTGGTGGTGAAAATAGTAATCGGCCTCAAGCCTTCCAGATGAATCTTGATTTTACCGTCCGAAGTGATTCACCTTTCAGCTGAAAGTCCATTTGCTGACGTCTTGTAGCAAAAAGACTTTTTGAAAGGTGAGGCAGCTTGCCACACGTACTGTATTCGCAGAGTTGCCAAACCTGATGCTCCTGCTTTAGTAGCTGCCGTAAAACGTGCAGCACCCTCAGGTTCTTCAACCGAGGGCCGAAAATGATTAGTTTCAGATGTACGAAAAACCATCGCTTCAGAATTGTGCGCTAATGCAAGCAACAAAAGAATAAGTGACCTGAACCACCTCCGTGTTGCACAGTTTCACTGAAGAGATATATCGCTTTGTGTGACCTGGCTGTCTTGCGTACAAATTATGTTCCATATATATTATATATATAAGCCAATGCAACGGAGAACTAGGTTCCATAAGCGTACAGTTACTACTCCATATTCCACCGAATCTTTCAACAACGGAAAAGAAACGATGGAATTGGATGAGGTGCCACAAAAGTTGAATGCGCCTCCAACTTCCCCCTTCTTCTGTTAATAATTCAACACAACCTATTATTTCACCTAAAATTCCAACTAAAATTATTACATCCCCTCTTTTGAGGAAAAGAACCATCTTACCGAAGTTTCGACAAACTAGTGCGTTATTGCCTGCACCACCTCCTTTCAGGAATTCTTAAACTTTTGACAATAGACATACTCGGAACTTAAATTGTCGTATAATGCCTTATCCATTAGATCGAAACTTGGCATGGCAATTCCATCGACCAAGTCCGCAATACCCGAGCCCATTTTCGAATTATTACAACCCATCACATCACTTTTTTAACCATTTTAGCTGGTCCCCCGACACCAATTTTCCATATTTTAACTCATTTAACACTCACTCTACTATGTTCCCTTATTCAAGTATGAGAAATTTTCAAATCCCCCCAAAAAGGCTTTTAACATAAATAAACATGCTCCACATAATAATCAAATACATAATAAGCCATTTTCTGATCATAGCCCCTCATCTCTTAGATTTATTCTCATCAATGCTCGATCCATAACTAACAAGATATTAGCTTTACGTTCATATCTTCTCTCTAATCCCGCTGATATTATTCTTATAACTGAATCTTGGACAAAAAAGGAACAATCAGACTGTGAACTTCTGATTCCAAACTATCACATTTTTAGAAAAGACCGCGTTTCAAAACGTGGAGGAGGTTGCCTTGTTTATGTTCACTCTAACCTCCAAGCTAACATCATCATTTCATCCGTCTTTGGTCATATCGAAGATTCTATCTGGCTGGCACTACCGGCTTTTGATCTCTTACTTGGATGCATCTACTATCCACCAGCTACTATTTCCTCAACGCTTCAACGCTTGACTGATTGTTTCATAGAAGCCTCTGTCCACCCTTGCCGTTATAAATTAATTGCAGGAGATTTCAACATGTCTTCACTCAACCAGGTAGAATGCAATGACATTAATCTTAATTCTTTTTCTAATACCATCAAACTATTAGGTTTTACACAGTTTGTTGAAAAACCAACGCGCAATAAAATTTTCCTCGACCTTGTCTTTACTTTGAATATCACACCTTCAAACCTGAACGTATCTCCGTCATTTTTTAATGGAGATCATAACATTATATCTTTTGAATTGAGTTGCAATAGCATAATAACTAGTGTTAAAAAGCCACATATAATTACTCACATAGATTGGAAAATCTTTAAAAACCTAATTAGAAACGAAGATTGGACTGAATTTTTCCTTTCTGACAATTTTAATGTAATTTCAGAAATCTTTCATAATAAACTTGGTGACTTACTACAGAAATCTACAACCAGACATGCTAGACACCCTAAACTGAGTAAAGCTCATAAGTTAGAGAAACGCATTGCTTATTTGACATCATATGCTCGTAATAAGCATGACATATCTTCCCTCTTGCACGCGTATGAACTATCTGACAAACTAGTACAAATTATAAACCATAAACTGATTTCTGATGAGTCTACAGCCCTAAAGTCTAGTAAAAAACAGAAAGCATTATCTAAATTACTGAACGCCAGGGCATCAGAAAAATCAGATAAGATAAACTCCATCTTTAAACAGGATCAACATGGTAATAATTGCACAGTGATAACTGAGCCTTTTGCTATTTGCTAAGAATTTCTTTTATTTTTCAATGCTTCATACAATAACAACTCTTATCCAGAGGTAATCATACACCCTACACACGTTGTTATTCCTCGACATAATTCCGGATCACTACATACAGTTACCAATTATCGACCCATTAATCACACACCGCTTCTAGCTAGAATATTTAAGAAGCTTGTCAGACAGGCCACCCTATCATACTTGACACCAAACTATTTCATATCAAACCAGCACAGATTTCTCAACAGAAAATCTTGCGTCACTTGTCGACTAGAATTTTTAAATTACGTGACACAATCACTAGATTCAAACCTTGCAGTCATTGTTGTATTCATTGATATTATAAAAGCCTTTGATAGGATCCCGCATAATCTACTTCTCGCAAAATTATCTGCTGTAGGTATTACTGGAAACCTACTTTCGTGGTTCAAATCTTTTCTTACTGGTCGCACCTTTTCGGTAGATATAAATGGCTACCGTTCTAGAACTTTGCCAATTCCAAGCGGAGTCATACAAGGAAGCGTTCTAGGTCCACTACTCTTCTTGATATTTATCAACGATATACTATCTGTCATAACACACTGTAAGATATTTTTGTTTGCAGATGATATAAAAGTCGCCATAGCCTTTCCATCTTACCAGACTAACGACTTTATATCAAAATTGAACCAAGACTTGGATGCTCTCCTTCAATGGAGTATTCGAAACGGTCTTGAGTTCTCCACCAATAAATCAACTTTCATAAATTTCAACTGTATCATACCAAAAGATTCGATCATCCTAAATAATACACCACTACAACCAGCACAATGTGTACGTGATTAAGGTTATTGATATTCTGGATCACTTACATTTCATGAACAAATTTGCTACTCAATTTCTAAAACAAAAAAGAATATAGGTTTATTTCATAGATACATCTCTCTGCCCCAGTGCAAGCTGGAGCTTTACAAGTTACATACACTATCTTTATTAGATTACTGCAACATTATATCTAGTAACATTACTCGGTCTGACAGCTATGCTTTAGAAGGCATTCAACGTTCTTTCACACGATCCATTACCACCAGTTCGGATAAGCATTCATATAAGGAAAGATGTCAGATCCTAGGATTGGAACCATTATGGTTTCGAAGAATAAAACAAAATCTTATACTCTTTTACAGAATATTGAAAAAAGATATGATCGACATTGATTTACAATTAGATTTCAAAAACTCTGAAGTATATAATCTTCGACACAAAAACAAAATATTTTTACCGAAAATCCACAATCGTATACGAAAAGATTTCTTTATTTATAAATATTCTCGTTTATGGAATTTACTTCCTAATAATATAAGATTGATCACTTCACAAACTGAATTCAAAAAGCAACTCAACTCTTTTTTATCTCCAAAAAATTGGGTAAGCTATTTCTAATTAATACAACTATAGATAATTTATACTTATACGGCATAAAAGGCTTTTAATATTTTTTAGCAATAAAAATTTTAAAGTGACATATAACTTTTTTCTTGAGAATTTACTTTTCAGAATTGTTGAAATTCAACAAAATACACTCTCGCAATTCTTGAAAGGGCGATGCAACTCATATCTTCGTGAACCGATGAAGTTAACTCCTTATACAATATTCTGCGTTTGAAGTTGCATTTGGAACATCATACATGAATAAACATTGCGGTCCAGACCTACCCAAACTGTTTTTGACCCATTTTAAACAATTACTGTCGTATTCGTTAAAAGCATGAACCTTCATCATTTATTTTTCCGATATTTTATCAACTTTATGTTTTAAACAAGCTACCATCTAGACAAATGTTATCAAACTATTTTTTTACGGTTGTTACCAAAAAAAGTTTTCATTTATGTTTGACCTTAACATTTGTATAATTACCGTTTTATTTGATGTACTTATTCATGAAAACAAATGATCATACATGGCATGACTTGGTGTATCCAAGAATATACATTATATATATATATATATATATATATATATATATATATATATCACTTCGGAAGGTGAAAGCCACGTTCATCTGGAAGCCGTGAGGCCGATGACTATCTTCACCACCAGGAACACCACAACCAACCTCACATTTGCGTGTGTCAACGACACACTCATCGCAGCATAGCAAATGATAAACAGTCGATTGAGACGCTCGACGGTTTTTTCTAAGCTCACAGCGTACGCATCCGAGGTATTTTCAACCTCCAATATAAAGACTTGCCGGTCCTTACAGGTGTAGTCATCGAGAAATCCGAACTTTTCTCGATTGGCTTCGTACTAATGCTTTAAAGCGGTAAGATATCCTTAGAGGTTTCATCATTGATGCACTCAATCAACTATTAACATGGAATTGTCGTCGCAACTATAAGATGTTAGGTATTTAAAATGCCTACAAAAGCGGCATGCGTTTTTACAAACCTCCTAATAGTCCTAGACGAATCTCTAAGCTTGGAGTATTGGGTTTACTCCAAGAGACGCCAAAATCTTTTCTTCACTTATCTAGCAATCCCAATGTAAGTGAAAACTGGGAGGTAATTAGTAGTTATGCAAAAAGTAACGTGAAAAGCACGCTTCACTACAGTGCGCGAGAAGTCATCAGTGGCTTGTCTGGTGGATTCCTTAGGTTCGTAGATCAACCCGTAAACGGAATCGCCTATGATGGCAATATAAGCTATCAATCACTTCTGTTTTCTGACCCGCTGTAAAACCGTTCGGTACGTTTGATTTGAATTATAACTTTTGATCAAACAAGATCTTGAGTTATCTTCAGCTAAAGATGCTTTATCTCATTCAGAAAGGTTTTATAGCTACGCACGACAAACAGGCAAAACCAGAGAAAGAATTGGAGATTTAAAACTGGAGGACGGAAAGGTAACTGATAAATACCTGCGTAGGGCGACTGCATTCTCACGATTTTTCAGCAGCGTTCAAAGGAGTGATAATTCTTGAAATATGCACTGTGAACTGCTCAGCCAATCACCTTGTGTCTGTTGCACTAAATGATTCGTTTTTAATTAATGAATTGTCGTCTGCCTTCAAGTTTACATACTTCGTTTTCCCAGATGATGTGATGTTCATTGGATAAACGGATCAAGATACCTTGATGCACGACCTAGAGTGGGTCATAAACTGCTCATACCAGTGGGACTTTCCATTGAACCTTAACAAGAGCCAACTCTTGTCAGATTTCGCTCCCGGTGTACAGAAATTATATCAGTGTTAACGCAGCACAGTATTTTGAGGATTTGGGGATATTGTTTAGAGCTGACTTCAAATAGAAGTATCAATGTGCCGCTGCAGCTCGCGTACAACCAAAGTATTTTTCGGTTGAAATCAGTGCTATCAAGCAGAAAACCTGATGTATTCCTGTCAATTTAGAAGAAATTGTTTCGACTTTATCTATATTATTGTGTTTACGCGTTGTACTATCAAAACAAGAAGGACATCGTTTGACGTGAGAGCGCATAACGGCCTGCAATGCGCATAATTGAGGGTTAGCTGGGGACAGCATGCGCTGCATGCCCGAATTCTCTAAATCTTGTCTCGCTTATGCGCTGTCATTTAAAAGATGCTGAAAATTGAACCCTCTAATATCATAAATTCGTTAAGTGGTGTTCTAATAAACGACTTATTTGCTTTGAGTCCCTTACTGGGCACCTGCGTTTATTCACTTAGGCTTACTACAAGCGTTGTGGCTTAGACTCCAGGAAACAATTTATCAGGATGGTAAATTTGTCGAACAGTCTCTTAGGAAAACTTATATATTTTTGTTGCGTTGTGACTTTGAAGTAGGGTCTGGACCACAAATGGCCTGGCTATTTCTTGAATACTCCCATTTATTAATCTGCAAATTTAGGTAGATAAAATTTTTACAAGTTATCAAGTAAAGAAAGTAAATGCTCAGTTTCTGATTTTTATAGATTATTATTCAACTAACCTCTCACCGCACTTTTGAAGAGAAACTACTTATTCTGTTTCAGCATCGGTTATAACAAGGTGCTCCTTAAATGCTCTCATGTTAATTGTTTGGCTTCATGATCGTCGAAGATTACAGACGAATAAAATGTTAAAAACGAAGTGACAGTTGTAGGTCATTCTCCACAGCTTTCCACAGCCATCGAAAGAAATTCTGGAAGCTCGTTTTGCTCGTTATACACTTACTATCCTGCGCAAACTGAACAGAGATCACATTTGTTGGAAGTGGTGGACTCTGTTCTGTGATATAACACCGAAAGACATCCGGACGCTCTACTAGTCTTAGACTACCTTCACGAATGGTGTCCAATACAGCAGGCACCCCAAGATGGCAGGCTAGGACTAGTAATTCCGGTAAAAATGGAAAGCAACATACAAATATTGTCGGTTCCAACGCCATGGATCAATTTATTCTGCAGCTGAATAGTCTTCGGGAAAAAAGTGGAATCATTACATGGCCCATTTTCGGCTCGAGAAAATAGAACTCGTAATGTTCTAGTTTTCAATCGTGCCGAGTCCTTCATCAAGGAATCCAAATCTCTACGAGATTTGGATTGCAGGTCTATCCATGATCTCTTTTGCATGGTTGGGATGAAGCCTGGCACTCTCACGGTGCGAGTTTATCGTGTGGGTAGATGGAAGATGGACAATCGGCCTCGACCGATCCTAGTCGAGTTCAAATTTCAGGCAGATCGCGATGTGTTTTTGTCTAAGGCGGGCCACATAACTAACGCCACTTTAGACAAACTCCAAGTGAAGCCTGCCAACCCTCCTCTTGATAGTAGGCAGTAAAATGTAGCTCCGACTGGGATTAACTTAGCTGTAGGATCATCCGCTCCCCTTCAGCCCGGAGCGAAGCCGATCGCCGCTGCATCAACAACGATCGTACCGGAGCGTGCATCACATATGATCTTGCTATCAGGTGCGCACGACGATCTGCTTAGCTTGAATGAAGAAGGAAGCCAGTCAAGCCTTTCTAGTGGCAGCTCCCATGTTATAAATGAGGGCTTAATAGTTAGGCGACGTTCCATTACCGTCGTGCAAGATGCACACGAAATTGCTTCTCTTGCATTTAGCAGTACGCCAAAAAACGTGCAGCTTCCTTGGGTGCTTCGACCGAGGGCAAAGCACGACTCAGCTTAGAAGCGCGCGTATCCAGTGCCACTGTGTTGTATGCTAATGTGTGCAGCATAAGAAATAAGTGGTCTGAACTTTCTCTTCGTGTAGCCGAGCTACACCCGAGGGTTATAGCGCTGTCTGAAACCTGGCTGTCTGCGGTTGATGTTGTGCCAGCTAGTATCAGCGAACAGTATCTTGTCATCAGATGCGATAAGCATGGCGATAGAAGAGGCGGGGGCGTGGCTCTTTTCCTTGAATATGGTCTGCACAATACGGGCCCAGGGTTATCACTCGCTATTAAAAATGTCCAAGTTGTTACTAGTGTCCTGACTTGCTACAATTCAGCACTGGCGATTGCTTGTGTTTACGTCACGCCCTGTGCAACCATACAGGAGTTTACGCAGCTTATTGAGACATTCGACGGTTTGTTTCACTCAGCTCACAGTGTACTTATCTTGGGTGATTTCAACCTCCCAGATATAGATTGGCCTGTCCCCACTGGTCTAGTCACCCAGCAATCTGACACCTTTCTCGAATGGCTCCATAATCATGCGCTGCACCAGCATGTCAATGATCCTACAAGGTTTCGCCATGGATGCACTCCATCCACTCTTGACTTGGTATTGTCGTCCCAGCTAGAAGCCATCAGTCATTTAAAGTACCTACCGCCGCTCGGCGAAAGTGATCACGTAATGATAAGCTTCGAAGCGATATTGCGTTTTCGCAAAGCTTTCTCTCGTCCTAGACACAATTTTAGGCGTGTTGGCTGATGTTTACTCTCTCAGACTTCAAAATCTTCCCTTCAGTTATCTAGCGATTCAAAGTAAATAAAAACTGGATAGAATTTCTAAGTATCTAAACGAGTTACAAGACAAGCACGCTCCGCTGCAGTGTGTGAGAAGGCATCGAAGGCCACCCTGGTGGTCTTATCGAGTCCGTAGGTCTACCCGTAAACGGGATCGTTTATGGTGGCAATATAAGCTATCCCTTACTTCTGGTTCTTGAAACCGCTACAAAACCGCTCGGAATGCCTGTGTTAAATTACAACGTGTGCTCAAACAGGATTTTGAGTTATCTCTAGCTAGGGATGCTAAATCCAACCTGAAAAGGTTTTATAGCTACGCACAGTCAAAAGGAAAAACTAGAGAAAACATAGGGGATTTGAAACTGGAGGACAAAAAAGTTGCCGATAACGACCTGTCTAAGGCGACTGCCTTCTCAGAGTTTTTCAGTAGCGTTCAACGACGGTATAATTCCTCAAACGCACCGTCAGGTCTGCTTAACCTGACACCTGGTGTCCATGTATTAGATGAGTTGTCCTTCAATGAGGCTGAGGTGTTTGACGCACTTATCCATGTTCGGGTCAACAAATCTGAGGGACCGGACGGCATCTACTCAATTATGCTTAAAAATCTTGCCTCAGTGCTTGCCGAACCGTTTTGCCAGCTCTTTAATTCATGCCTGCAACTAGGAGTTGTTCCCAGTAAGTGGAGGGAAGCCATAGTCGTGCCAATACACAAGGGTGGTTGCAGGTCAACTGTTGGTAACTACAGACCGGTCAGCCTGACCAGCACCGTCTCGAAAGTAATGGAAAAACTGCTGCGTGATAAAATCTGTCAGCATCTTTGTCGGCATTCCCTGTTGAGTATAACTCAGCATGGATTCCTTAAGGGTAGATCCTACCTGACCAATCTCCTTAGCTTTCTCAATACTGCCAATAAAAGGATGGATGAAGGGAAGCCTGTCGAAGCCCTCTACCTAGACTTCAGCAAGGCTTTCGATTCCGTAAATCACCGCCTTCTAGAGATTAAGCTTGCAGCCAAAGGTATACGGGGTAGTCTACTTGCTTGAATAAAGGCCTTCCTTACAGGTAGGACATTCCGAGTGAGAGTAGGATCTACGCTGTCGAATCAAACCGACGTGATCAGTGGTGTACCCCAAGGTTCGGTACTTGGTCCTCTTCTATTCCTGATTTTCATCGATGACTTGTCCTCTGAATTGAAGTGCCCATGCTTCATTTTCGCGGATGATGTGAAATTCATCGGATCAACGGATGAAGATACCTTGATGCACGACCTTGAGCGGGTCATAAACTGGTCATACCAGTGGGATCTCCCACTGAACCTAAATAAGAGCCAACTCTTGTCAACACTGGTTGATAAGATTTCGGTCCAGGTGGCGGGGAATTCCCTCAGTGTTAACGCCACACAGTGTGTTAAGGATTTGGGTGTACTGGTTAGGGCTGACTTCAAATGGGAGGACCAATGTGCCGCTGCGGCTCAGCGTGCACGCAAGGTACTTTTTCGGCTGAAATCAGTGCTATCGAGCAGAAGACCCGATGTATTCCTGCCACTGTACAAGGCATTAGTTCGGCCGCATCTTGAATACTGTGTTCAGGCGTGGTGTCCTCACTACAAAAAGGACATCCTTCGACTTGAAAGCGTACAGCGCCTCGCAACTCGCATGATTGAAGGTCAGCGAGGGAAACCGTACGCTGTGCGCCTAATGTCTCTCGATCTTTTCTCCCTTAGGCGCCGTCGTTTAAGAGGTGACTTAATAGAAACCTTTAGGATCTTGAAGGGTTTGAGTGGCGTGCAAATAAACGACTTCTTTACCTTAAGCCCCGAGCTGGGCACCCGGTGCCACTCACTTAAAATTGCTATGAAACAATGTCGGCTAGACTCCAGAAAACACTTTTTCAGCCTCGGATTTCTTAACTTCTGGAACATTCTTCCAGAAGAACTTATATCCTGCAGTACCGTGTCTAGTTTTAAGCAGGGTTTGGACCGCAACTGGGGTAAGTTGTTTTCTGAATACTCTCCTTAATTGCTATACAAGCTTAGGTTTTTCATTTTTCAGCGTTATCCCGTGAATAGAGTGAGGGCTAGAGTTCTCTGTGTTCCTTATTTTATTATACACAATGCTAATCCAGCTGACCTCTCACCATGCTGGTGAAGAGAAACTGCTTTTTCTTTTTCCAGCATCGGCTATAACGCGGTGCTTCCTAAGTTCAACCCGGATAATCTCTTAGCTTCGCGATCGGCGAAGATTTCAAAAAGACAAAAAGAATATACGTTTTGACAGTGGTGGGTGCTTCTCTGCAGCTTTCCACCGAAAGTAATTCTGGACGCTCGATTGGCTTGTTAGCCACATACTGCAAACTGAACTGAACTGAACTGAACTGAATTGACGACTCAGCCACAAACAGTTGTGTGCAAACTGAAATTAAGTGATCATAAACGTGGTACGCCTGAAGTGGATTCAAAGTTAACATATAATAAAAAGTACGGTTTTGTTTCCGTCACTATTAATCTAATTGGCGGGTTTTGCAAATTCGCTTCAGGAAAATGGCATCCTTTTTCCGTAGTGAAGAAATGCAATTGTCGCAGATGTTCCTGCACACGGATATAGCCTATATGTGCATAGCCGAACTAGGTGAACTAGGAATGGTGCAATTTCGAGATGTAAGTTTTTTCCTAATTATTTTCAGAGTGCTGCCGGCACGAGCGCTTTTCAGCGGAAATTCGTCAACGAAGTTAGGCGATGCGACGAAATGGAACGAAAACTGAGTTCGTTGTATTTTAGTCATTTCTTCAGGGTTTCTTGAAAAAGAAATTGAAAAGGATAACTTCCCTATTCTGGATACCGGTGAAAACCCGGATGCTCCAGCTCCGAGAGAAATAATTGACCTCGAAAGTATTTTTGAAAAACTAGAGAATGAATTGAAGGAAGTGAACTCGAGTGCAGAAGAACTTGCGAAAGCTCACATTAAATTAACAGAATTAAAACATATCCTTCGAAAAACTCAAGGCTTCTTTGAAGATGTAAGTGTCTAGTTCATATTATATTCCGTTATTTCGTCGTTCTTCAAAACCACGCGGTGCACAATAGATAATAGGTAGCAAGAGAAAATATATTTTTTCGATCATTTACAGTTTGTTACTTTACTTTTTTTTGTTCATAGGCTAAGGTATTACCAGCTGGTGTGCGTTTTACTCCATGAGTGATTATTTATGCATGTACATCAGCCTAAACTGATCAAAGAATGACTGTTTTTACGTTTACTCCATAACCTCTGCCAAGTATTAATTAAGCTTGCGAGGAGTGTTAACAAGGTGTCAGGTTTTTTAATCATTAGTAGTACCTGCCATAAGCTTCTCTGATCAATACTCATCAAGTATACAAGCTTACCTATACTCAACAATTAAATTTTTCTTTCCAAATAGTTAAAATGAGTCTAATCCCTTGAACTTGCTCAGATATCTCTTTGTTGTAAAATACTACTATTTCACCATTAAAATTGAGCAGTTATGCCATGTGTGCTTAGTCAAATCGTGTTTTACTTGGAATGCAAAGTCGGAAAACAATTTTTAAAAGTTTACATCCGATATCACACGATACGTGATTGAAATTGATTTGCATTATATCAGCAATACGATGAAAGACCTCGTTGCCAATGCGATGTTGCAAGAAGTACTCAATCTGACGGATGTACCTGTCGGTTGCTTCAATATTTTATGTTAAGCCACGCATCCTGAAATGTGTCACAGATTACTTTTGGGATTTAGTGATACTCCTTTGTTGCTATACATGATTAGGGCTATGAAATGCTGCATCCGCCAAGACTTACTCATCGAAATCGTATTATCTATAGATGCGCACGGATGTGCAATCATGCAGCACTTCCGTGCTAAATTGATTTGCCACCGGTAGTTAGTTTGTATGAAAGCACAAGCCTGATCCAGGCAAAGTGCCGTACAGACAGAGACTGCACGTGGGCTAACATACTGTCAGGTTTCCCAGGCCTAGACAGATAAAAAAATAGAAATCCTAGTGAGTCTCCAGCCTGTTTCCGCATGCAGCTCACCACCGATGGCGAATCAATTTAGCACGGTGTTAGCCGCACAGCACATAAGTATTGTACGATTGCACATCCGTCCGTTCGGGTGCACGCTGGAGTTTCCGCCATTGATATTTTTTACCTTATCTGTCCAGGCCTGGGCAACCTCAGTATCTTATCCCACGTGCAGTCCTTGACTGTGCGACACTGCCTGGATCAGGCCCGTAATGTTATACATACACACACTAGTATAAATGTTGCTTAACTTGTCAATAATCACGAGCAGCAGTTGCTGCGTGCTTCAGTATTGACTCGCTAGTTTTCAATGAGGTCATAGGTAGGGCTGTCTACACACCCTAACACAACGCTCAGAATGTACTGACAATCCTATCAAGGATCAATGCAACACGTTTGCTTCTGAATCGAAAATTAGAATTTCATTATTATCCTAGTCCAACTCATGAGCCTTACTGATCGACGATATGAGCTCTAAAATAAGAAGTATCTTCGTTGAATAAGTTCCCAGTATTATATTAATCTAATTTGAGAAAATTTTGACAAAATGTCTGGACATGTCGCGAGTGTGCGTAATATGTTCGCATACGTTTTGCTATACATTTGTAGAATATAACACTTCGTTCAGCAGCGAACATTATCCGTAGTCGCTTTACACGTTGCACTCAAAGCGACGGTCTACAGCTTGTTCTTTCTTGGCGCTCACCGAATGGTAACAGCTTGCATACATTATGTACCAACTGCTTTGTACCGCAGGTCCTACGGGCCCAATGATGGACTAACTACTATCTGTATTCTCCATTTCTCATAACTGTCTAGGCCTGGGCAACATAATAGTAATATCGTGCATTCTCTGACTGCAACACTTAGCTTGTATTGGGCTAGTTCTTTCATACAGCGAACCAATTTCCATCACATCACCTTGATGAAGCAACGCAAATTAGAAAATACATACAAACAAATTCGCAAAATGAAAGCAGACAAACAAAATGCGCAAAAAGCCGCTTGTTGTTGTTTCACTGCCTGCGATTTTTATTCTTGAAAATCGACACAATGATATAAGATACAAAATTATGACGCGCCCAATAAACTACATAGCCACTACGGACCGGTTTTAGCCAAGCTGATCTTACCTCTACCTAAGCATCTGAGTATAGCCATCCGATAAGCTTCATCCCAGCGCGCCCTTGACTGGCCGCGGTAGCGTCTTCTGTAAACAAGGCGCAGTACGGTAAGCGCAGACGCGATATAGTAGTGCTTGCCGGCGATTCTAATGCCTGCGTTTGTTGTATAGTGTATTATGAGCGCTTCCTTAGAGGGAAGTATAGGATGTCAGACGATCGAACAGACAATGGTGAGAGATTGTTGTCCGTCTGTGACGATCACCGCCTCTTCCTCGTCTCCACAAATTTTCGACATTCCAAACGCCATCTAGCTACCTGGCGATCCATGTCACAACGTACTTGAGCGCAGCTTGACCATATCGCGATAAGCTACAGGTGGCGAGGCAGTTTCGAAAACTGCAGATCTTATTGCAGTACCAGTGTAGATTCTGATCACGCTTTAGTGTGCGCAACAATCAACCTTCAATTCGAAGGTAAACCCAAATTAAAGCGTCCCAAACTAGACACAAACGCCTTATCGCTGCCTGAAGTAAAAACCAGATTTTGGGATACTTAATCGGCTTCCCTGTCAAAAAATCGGCCGATCGAGCTGGATCGTCCTTGGCACTACTTTAAGCAAGCACTGTACGATTCTGCTACAGAATGCTGCAAAGTCACTCGTCAGCCGTCACACCGCTGGATCTGTGCTGATTCCCTCATGCTTCTGGAACAACGCCGTGCATTACAGAGTGGTTTAGAGTATGAAGACGATCAGAAGTGCCTTATACTCCTAATTGAAGATAATCCGAGGCGTGGCCGTGAGATTTGGTGTAAATAACGCGCCTCGGAGATGGAAAGAGCGTCAGCTATGGGCAAGATGCGAAGACTTTACCAATTGATTCGTGTTTGTGACCCTAAGCCGCAAGACCTGAGCGAAACCATCCTCGAGGTTGATGGCTCGCGCACAACGAGCCTTCATAGGCGTTTAGAAAGATGGAGAGAATATTTCACTCAGCAGTTTAATCAGCACCGTCCTTCAGACACCGTCGACATCCCTCAATCTCCTTTGCAATCTTTTTTGCTATAAACGATCTGATTCTCGATCATGTTGAGCAGTTCAAATAGCTAGGAATTTTGGTGGTTGCTTGGGGTGGGATAGAGAAGAAAATCATGTCCAGAATTGTTAAAGGCAGACTGGCATTCACTAAAATTAAGTGCCTCTGGAAGAGACGTGATTTGATCTTGGGTTTGAAAGGAAGGATATATTCCACATCGGTAAGGGGAGTATTGCTTTACGGGAGTGAATGTTAGACAGTTCGCGCAGATGTTAGGAGGCTGGAGGTCTTCGACAAACGTTGTTTGCGTATGATTGCTCACGTTCCCTGGCAACACCACGTTTGCAACTCTTAGGAAGCAACTCCACCAGCCTTCAGACAGATATTAACTGACGTCGTCTTCGCTGGTTGGTGCACGTCCTGCGCATGTAACTCGAACGGTTACCACGCCGAGCGCTTTATGCGTCAGCTGGTACAGACTGGAAAAAAGTGGCTGGTGGTCAGCCACTAACTTGGAATAGTGGCTTGAAAAGGCTCACTTCTGTTTAGCCAGGTTTGGACGAGCGCGCTTGCCTGGGTGGGGTGCAAGAGGTGAGTGTATGGCTCGACACATTGGTAATTATGGCAATGAACCGGCATCAATGGAAAGAGTACATCTCTTTTATTCCCTGACATTTTCCTATCGTTCGAAAACTATATTTAAAAAAACTTAAAAAAAATTAACGTGTGTAAATAGACAAAAATATCCACTGTTCTCTTCTCTCTGTTTCTAACCGATTTATACCCCTACTCGCTTTGTACATTTCATTGTTTCTGTTGAACGGCACCATATGTGTATCCGATTGTGCATGTTCCATTCGAGGTGTAGGCATCTCTACCCAGTTTGTTTGTGCTTACTCTTCTATAGAATCCGTAGCTATTTAAGTCCCACCCTTCCCTATATATATATATATATATATATATACTCGTAATTTTGATAAGCTTGAAAAGTTTTTGAAAATTGCCAATAGCTATCACAATCCATTTTCGTAGCCTTGGTAATCCACCGAAGTTCTCGATCTTTTCCAAAACTAGTTAAGTGAAGAATTAGGTGAGAATTCGCAGTTCGGCTACCTGGGAACTCAACTCACAACTATTTAACTTAATTATTTCAAAACTATCTTTACGGACATCAGGAAGGCGAACTCAAGTTTTCCTGGAATTTCCTGCAGAGCAGCTGGTCATACATCTTAGCTGCGTTCAGTTGCCGTCAACCTCTCTGTATCTCCTTCATGATTAACTAGTAAACGACTACAATACGGATAACGATGATTATAGACATTTGCTTTCAGCGTAAACAAAGAGCATAAAACTCTAGAATGTGTCATTTTACCTGCATTTTGATTTTGAGCGCAGTTATCATCACCACAATGAAGCATAGGACTTACACCAGACATAGTGCTAAGCAACTTAAAGTTGAAAAAGCAGATTAACGGACGTGTCATAAGTACGAGAAAAATAGCGAATAAGCAACTTTTTTGTAGTTTCACTGCATCTGATTTATTTTTTAAGACATATGATAAAAGATAATAATTTATATCACTTAATAAACTTCATTGACGTCACTGACTTCGGTTTCTAGTCTTTGACGAAAACGTTTGACTTACAATGTGTTGGGTTGAGACAATTCATCTGGTTTCTATCCGTTGACCTTCCTTGTTTGATTGGCTCTGCTTGTGCCCGAGAATACAACGTATAGGTTACATATTATAAAGCAGACGAAAACATTCATTAATCCAGGTCTTGTGCTATTGCCCCTGTTTTTTCGTCTATAATTGAATCCACCCATTCATATACAATTTAAAATAATTTTAATTCGGACTGTGATGACCTACACGCAAACTGCATTTCCACCCCCACCCTTTTACTACAACAAGTTCTCTTCAGGTTCATCTATATTCTTCAATCGAAAGTCATTAGCTGTACGTATCCCACTTTTATTAACCGGGAGTTAAAATATATCAATCTAATTAGTATCAATGCACACCAATGGCATCGCGTTATGCAACTAAATAAAAATTTAAATTCCGTCGTTTTCTTCGAACGGCCTTGTACTGTGATCACTATTAGTGGGAGACTTTACCAATTGAACGATTCACTTCGCCCTCAAATGCTTTACCTCTTCAACGACTACATCATGGTCAGGCACTTCATGATCCTTCGATGGCCGAGGAAAACGTTGGGCTTCTCGGTGGTGAGGCATTGTCTGCAGGCGGATTGCGGTTAGGGTGCGTTGCCATTTCAATCATCACGTTGTTTTTCTCGGTGTTTTCCATTTTTCACTGTTTTCGTGACACTGTTTGTTAAGCTTGTTTCACCCTCACTTTTGTTGTGCATTATACGGATTCTAGGGTGACGCAGATCATTTACTAGATACGCATGCTAATATCCGTTCGGATCCAAATCAGACCGAAGGTCAAACCGACTCACGTAGCAGGCACATTGAGTAAGTTTTTTGTTGCATTGATTTAGTTATGAGGCTGTGAAACTACGACAATGAAATAGTTATCTCTGATTTACCGATCCTTCAATAATTGCGTGATTTGGCATGTTCCCCCCAAACATCCTACCTTTTAAATTACTCCATAATAATTAGGCTTAGAGTGAACAAGGTTTGCTACCGTTTTGTGACGCCGCTTGAGAGAGTTTTTAACGTTTCGTTATAATGTAAGCCATCTTGTATTATTGTGGATCTAGGACCTGCTAGTATCCGAGCACACGTGCAGTCTGTCTCTGATGCATGGTGCCTATCTCTTGGTTTACTCTTCCCTACATGCATATATGCCTCATGCACTCGTTAAGGCTGAAATTGGAGAGTGTATTCGGAAGTGACTTATATCAAAATAGAGCGAGAAAATCGTTTTTAATATATTATTATTATTATATTTGCACAATCTGATACAGATATAGTGCCGTTCAACATAAACAATGAGATGTACAAAGCGAGGTGGGTACAAAGCGTTGTCATCGGCATCGTTGAACGTAGGCATGATACTACCCGGTTGCCTACACCGAAGTAGGGGAGATTTCGTTTAGGGGGTCCCACCCCGAGCCTTTAGCGCGATGGCTTTACCCACAAGGCAGGGGAGCGAGAGAGGTTCGCACCTATCGGTGGCCGGTGACCGACGAAGCGGTTCATACGCCCTTTTCTGGGAATTTCCAGTTCGGAGCCCGATAACCCCGTTGATAGGTTGGTGACATCAGTTTTTGCCTGTGCACCATACAATGTCCTTGGATAGGACAAGGGGCAGTGACTTTTGGAGCGGCGAGTCACATAGTTTATAGAGAAATCGACAATGTGTATGTATGCCGGATACAGCCAGTTAACTTTAACGAGCTTGTCTTGCGATAATGAATCACAAGAACGTTGGATGTATCACGGTCACATGTGAAATATGAGTTTGTTAAGTCTGCTTGTGTGTAGATCGAAAAACATTTGCTCTGCCGCTATTAGTTTTAAATCGTTTGTTTGCATGATCAGGCATGCTGACCTTATAAGTTCGTATGCATGTATCAAAGCACAAGCCTGATCCAGGCGAAGTGCCGCGTAGCTTAAGATGCTGTCAGGTTTCCCAGGTCTAGGCATAAAAAACGAGAAATTGGCAGTGAGACTGTAGCGTGTTTTCGTGTGTAGCCCAATACCTGTGTGCTTTGTGTGTTAACAATCAATTTAGTCATTGTATGTTATATCTCGCATAGTCAACTAGTACAGTACTTCTTTAAAACACCTCGCCCGAAGTTGTAGACCGCACTTTGTGTTCACTAGTTACCAGGTATGTGCGGCCGTCGTTGACGTTAAACACTTACTTACGGTTTTGTGCGCCTCAGTCTCCTCGCTGGAACGATGAGTCGATCTTTTTCTCATGTGAAATGTCTTCTGTGAATTTGGGTTATGTTATTCAAAAGCATCGTCCCCATCACCACTCTGGCGTTCTATTGGTTCGAGTCAGCCTGGTTTACTCTAGCCTCGGCTTGCTTGCCTGCTCAACCAAGTGCAGACCTGCAAGGGCAGGTCAACGGAGTTTGACCAGAAAGAGGTGGTTGTGCACCAACATTAAACCGTCCTACGAGACTGCTCCAGATTCTGTTCGTCCTCCCATCGGTTTCTTTACTCCCGAAGCCTTTCCCGCGATTGGGTATCGCAGTCCCCCGCAAACAGTCGTGGAGTTTCAATCAGGTTTGTTCCTTACCCCTCTCCCTAGATGAAATTCCCCCCCTCCCACGTCTATGCACGAGCATCCATCTCTGCCGAAGCAAACTGTTTTTCAGGCGCGCACTCAACTCTTCCTCGCCCTTTCTCCTTGTTTGGTAGAACCAGTTCGGCCGCCGGGAGCTGGGTGAGCCACTCGTGCAGGCCATATGCTGGACTTGGTGTCATAGCTATTTTGAGACGCACGCCATAGGGGAGCATTTTATAGACAGTGTAGCTTTATCCCCACCTCCCCCCCTTTTGCTATGGACAACCCTTTGTATACGTTACAACTTTTAGTCAGCTTTTCTATATAAATTGTTCAACGTCGTCCTGCTGGTTTTCTTGTATGCAAGCCAAGCGAGGACGTAGGAATACGCTAATGCGGATCTACAGATGTATCTTGTCCATTGCTGTCATAACTGAAACAGTAACGTATTTTTACTTCATCATTAACAAGTTGGGTTTCCGTCTCCGTTTGCACCAATAGGGCGAAAACGTTGTGGCCGTACCACTCAATATATTATTTGTTAGATAATATCCTACAACACTTATAGTATGGTATGGTATGAAAGCACAAGCCTGATCCAGGCAAAGTGCCGCACAGCCAGAGGCTGCACGTGGTCTAAGATACTGTCAGGTTGCCCAGGCCTATACAGATATGAGGGAGAAATATAAATGGTAGTGAGACTCCAGCGTGTTTTAGCATGCAGCCCACTACCGTTGGCCAATCAAACTTATAGTCTTATACGCGAGTGATAATAAACTGTAGTCGAAAATTTTCCCTTTTTCGTGGCGCGTATGCTGTAATAGAAATGCCTGGAAATACGGATTTCCTTATTCCGCTTTGTCATTAGGAATTATCCATCTTTGAGTGATAACCAAATTTCGTAGCTCATATGAAAGCATCTATCGGTGCCGCAGTAACCATGAGCCTCGCCAAGTTGTTTTAATTGGTAAAGAAATTATTCTTTAAAGAATCCTCTTAACACTATCCGTCACTGTTGTGTTGTTTTTTGGTATTGTATGAAAGCACAAGCCTGATCCAGGCAGTGCAGCACAGTCAGAGACTACACGTGGGCTAAGACACTGTCACGTTGACCAGGCCCAGACAGACATGAGGAAGAAAAAAGAACAGGAAATGGTAGTGAGACTCAAGCCTGTTTCAGCATGCAGCTCACTACCTCTGGCCAATCAATTTGACACGGTCTTAGCAACACAGCACAAAGTACTGCACGATTGCACATCCGCAAATCGTATACCTTGATTTTCCCATCACATTTAACCCTTTACACGGCTGACCACGCATGCATGTTTGAGCATTCACCCCATTTAACCCGTTTGCAGTCTCCCTTTAATGTTGTATGAAGCTTTGCACGGTTGTCGTGTCGGTATTTCACCATATGCTTTGTTGTATGTAGCTCACTTGCTGGGGTCATTGATCGTGATCGTCTGCCGGCGTTCGAGCGTATGCTTTGGCGAGCTTGTCGGGGTAACGTATTCTTGAAGCAAGCTGAAATTGACGAACCGTTTGTCGACCCGTCAACGGTGAGTCTATAACATTTTTGCCCGTGGCTGATTTCGCTTTGCTAGTTCGGGACAATTGCTCGAATGTATGATTAAATCAGTGTCGAACGCCTCATTTCTATAGCTGTTAATCTCTCGCAGCTAACACTACGTCAACTTAGTTTACCATTAGTATGCGTGAGCACACTATCATTTTCTCTTTTATTTTTGTCTGGTCTGAGCAACCAGACAGTATCTCAACCAACGTGCATCCTATGAATGTGTGGTACTTTGCTTGGATCTATGCTTGTCTTTCGATGTATATCATACCTTGATTTCATTGTTTTCTATTTCCCGAGGATTGGTTTAATTAGGCATGGATGCTTGTTACAATTTAATGCTATCTTCATCGTTCGCCCTGTATGTATGCAAGCACAGGTCTAATCATGGCGAAGTGCCACACAGTCATTGACTACACGTGGGCTATGGTACTGTCAGGACGCTCAAGCGTAGACAGATGGGATAAAGAAAATAGAAATGAAAATGGTTGTTAGGCTCCAGCGTGTTTCAGCGTGCAGCTCACTACCGATTGCAAATCAATTTAGCACGATATCATCCGAACAGTAATAAGTACAGAAATAAGTACCACATGATTGCAGCTCGTCGCCAACACACGTTTATTAGACACATTCCCTTATTGACCTTTTCACTGCTTTTCCCAGGGCACAAAGGTGAACAAGTCGGTTTTCTTGGTCTTCTTCCAAGGTGATCAATTGCGCAATCGGGTCAAGAAAATATGCGAAGGGTTCGTCTGTCCAATTTGAAAATCATTTGAACGATACTAGTTTATATCTGCATTTCTGTAGAAATGAATTAAGATTTTTCGCTACCTTTAAAACATTAAGTGTAGTATATAGAAATTTTGTATGATGATGCTGTTCAGCTTTCATCATCATCATCATCATGAAGCACAAGTCTGGAGCCAGACAAAGTGCCAAGCAATATGAAGCAGGAAAAGCAGATAAGCAAGCACGTGGAAAAGGGAAAGCAGGCAAGTGGAATACGCAAAAGTAAATGCACAAAAAAGCATCTTGTTTTTGTAGTTTCACTGCATGCGATTTTTTGTGTGTTTTTATGTAAAATAATATCGGATAACAATTATGACACACATAATAAAATACTGACGCCACTGACTTCGGTTTGTAGCCATATCGCGTAAGGTTTCCAGCCAACTATTAGGTGAAGCCTTTGGACCCTGCTCAGGCAAACGAATACGCCCAGCTGAGCTTAGCGCTACGGTGAGTTTCTTCATCCTCAGAATGTGCGACTGGCTCCACCGGTGAAATGACCGGTTTCACTGATGTATCTCATCACGCTAAACTAGGCGCTTGGATGCGCTATCGTTGCTGACTGTTATCCAGTCACACCCCACCCTTTGACAACCTTGTCACTGACGTCAAGTATAAACGGGTTTGGGGTCGATGGTAAGTTTCATTCGCGTTGAGTCCACCTTTCAGGAGACATGGACAAACCAATTGATCGACGATTAGAGATATTGCACTACATGGCGTCTAAACGGCAGCGTTCTATCACCGATTAGAATGTCAGACGTCCATGATTATCTCGTGGCACGATGGTAGCACAGTTCCAAAGATGGTATATCCTGTGGCCTCAGCGACCACGTCTTACATCCATATCCCAGTAACCGGTGGTTTGCTGTTTGGTAAATACGTATTTTAGTTTTGAAACTGATCCCGGACTTGCGCTAAAGTGTCTTTGAACGGTAAACATGCATTACACGAATCGCAATTGACTTTACTTCATCTTTCGCTTGACCATTGGGTACCATATTGGAACCGACTACTTGAAGACTAAACATAATCAATTTGGGCTGCGTTTATCTCGAGGCTGATTTTTGCAGCGAAGCTACATATGCGGTCTGAAAGCATCTGCAGCATATCAGAGATCCGGTGAAACGTTAACACTGTGAAAGTTCGTTATTGTTTAGTTCATAATCCAGTTGTCTCATTAGGCTGAACATTTTCACGAGCAATTTAACTATATAGCTGCAGATGGTCCATTGCCTTCTATTTCTTGTTGTGAACACTGGCCGGTTGATTTAACGCCTCAGAGCTTATCCGAAATCAAGCTCGGTATTGAGTCATTGAAAAGATTCGAAGCAGCTGGTCCCGTTGGACTGGCCCCGCCATTCCTAACTCGGAATGGCGTCGTTATAAGTATTGTGTGCTTATCAATTGGCTCAAGCAGATGACTGTACGGCACTTTGCCTGGATCAGGCTTGTGCTTTCATACATACATACAAGCAGATGAAGGCTTTGGCTGTTAACCCTTTGTCTACTGACGGTAACTCTACTTATCCGTAGATTGCTCGTCGATTGCTCAGTAGCTCCCGTCGGTACCTTCACACCATCGGATTGTACGTGTCAGGCGGCGTCTGGCATCTGATCCATAAAAATTAATCATGTGTTTTATTTATGCCATATTTGAGCCGAATAACACAAAATATCATAAAATACGTAAATCAATTACCGTAGACAAAGGGTTAAATTAGCTCTGGCGCGATTTTAAAGATGAAAATTCAGGATGGCTTTTTACGCTTAGCGATATGGCCCCAAATTGTGTTCAGTGGCGGTCTTGTTGTATACATCTTCTTGAAGTGTTTTATTTATCGTGTCTGTTGTCAAACGAAGTGGCAAGGAAAGCCTGTTATGATGCGTGACAGTGAAAGCCGCAAGAAAGCGGTCATGCGGATGTCGCTCTACTCGTTCACAACACTTGCTTGAATACGTGTTTAATTCGAGGTGTAGGCAACTCATCCCACTGCGTCTGTGTCCAATGTTTTATAGGTTCAGTAAATTTTACGTCCTCACATTTCCCCACGTCTTTTAGAATATTTTACTGTCATGGTTGTATGACAGTTAAGCACCTGGTACTTGTTACTGGTGTAATGCTGTCAATGATGATGATGATGAATCTAGTGGACGCCATAGTCGAACAAAACTGGACAGCCTTATCTGACCCGTGTATGCAAAAAACCAAATGAGCATGATTCTTGACTGTAAAAGCGAACCAGAGCCCTAGTAAAGTTGTAGTGGCCTAGGTTTCAAGGCGATCCCATTCGATTGAATGATGTCCCGTAGACATCCACTCTACGGGTCGAAGGCAGCGCGGAAATCGGTTAAACACAGTATCGTTCGTTATTGATACCGTGCATGGTGCTGTAAAATTGCACAAACAAACTGCTTGTTATAAGCATTCGCCTATTCTGCTGGCCCTTGCTTTACTGCCCCATGTTGTTTGCCACGTTCTCTAGAACAGTGCCTTGTGATGTAGATGATTAAATGTCATTGGGAAAATAGTGTGAAGGGTACATGAAGGATGCCAATCAATCTCGGACGACTTGCACCAAAGCACGAAGCTCCGACGGCAGCTACACAAAAACCAGTTTGCTAAAAAAATCAAGCTGATGGTTTGAGTGTCAACTAAGCCGGACATCAGCTTCTGGATGGCATCTGATTCGGTGAGGTCGGTCGAAGGTGACGAGGGTAAAAAGGGTACCGACCGTTCAAGTAGAAATGACAACAAACTGACGCAATGTTCGTCCTGTTGTGGACGGCAAACGCGCATATGCTCAATCGGTGTGCGTGAGAAACGCCTTCTCGAACTGTATGCATCTACGTGAACGCAATAAACGTTTGTCTTATTCGTTTCCGGGTGTGCGGCGTTAACTTAATTAACGCTGCAATATCACACATCTGGAATGGACAAAGTTCTGCTTCTTAACGATCGTGTCAGTGGGTCGGGCCATAATATTAGTGGAGTAATGATAAATAATCAAAAAAGCTTCCTGCAAGTAACGATCGTCGTCCGATCTGTCACATTTTCACGTATTTTGTACCTTGAATTGTACCTCGCATCATTTCGTTCGTTATTTTATTTGAGATTGTTTCGGTGTTGCAGTTGGTCCAAAACGCTTCACGAGCGTGATTCGTTGTCTATTAGGCTTTCGAAATGGCAGTCGAAATGCAGAACACTGATAGTACTTAACTGTTAAAAAGAATGTCAGGGAAGAATAGAGATGATGCACTCTTTCCATTGATGTCGGTTCATTGCTATCGTTGCTAATGTGTCGAGCCAAACTCTCACCTTCTCTTGCACCCCATCCAGGCAAGCGCTCGTCCAACCTTGACTAAACCAAAAGTGAGCCTTTTCAAGCCACTCTTCCAAGTTATTGGCTGACCACCAGCCACTTTTTCTAGTCTGTACCAGCTGATGCATAAAGCGCTCGGCGTGCTAAACGTTCGGGTTTCATGTGCATGACGTGTCCCAATCGGCGGAGACGACGTCGGTTAATGGCTGTCTGAAGGCTAGTGCTGTTGCTTCGTAAGAGTGGTGTCGTCACCGAACGTGAGCAATCTTTCGCAGACAACGTTGGTCGAAGACCTCAAGCCTCCTAACATCTACGCGAACTGTCCAACACTCGCTCCCGTATAGCAATACTGTCCTACCGAATGGAATTATATATACTATAATATATATATATATACTACTTAACCGTGACATCGAACTGTCGAGTTTTGTTCTCATTTTCCGCGAGGCTACTTCCTGCTGCTCTCGATAAAATCTGCACCATTGGTTATTTATTTAAAGGTCTCATTGCTTTTATTCGGTCATTCCAACCAAACAGGTTTCACGCTAGCATCTCACCATGCCCCGATTCCCAATCCGATCGCCGTAATATGGCCATCGAGGTGATTGGCAAAATCGAGGATTTGGAGACCGTGCTCACGCAGACCAAGCAACATCGTCAACGTATCCTGGAGACCGCCGCGAAGAATTTACGCATCTGGTTCATCAAGGTTCGCAAAATCAAGGCAATCTATCACACGCTCAATCTATTCAATTTGGACGTCACCACCAAATGCATGGTTGGCGAGTGTTGGTGCGCGGTCAGCGACGTGGATAAAATCCATTTGGCATTGCGTCGTGGCATGGAGCGAAGCAACAGCACCCTGCAACCGATTTTGAACGGACTGTTCACCCGGGAAAGTCCGCCAACCTACCATCGTACCAATAAATTCACCGCCGCGTTTCAGAATATCATCGATGCTTATGGAGTTGCTCGTTACCGTGAAGTGAATCCCGCCATTTTCACTGTGATCACTTTCCCGTTCTTGTTCGCTGTCATGTTTGGCGATGCGGGGCACGGATTGCTGATGTTCCTTTTCGCGTTGTGGATGGTTGTTTGCGAAAAGAAGTTGACGGTGAGTTTGTGTTGATGTTTCTTCATTTGCGTTTGTTTAAACTTTACAAATCTCGACCCATGTTCTTTATCCATGCATTTACTGTCCACCTTGTACGTATGTCATGTTGTTCAGGCCTAGACAGAAATGGGAGAAAAAATGGAAATGACATTAACCCTTAACTTCCCAATTTAATTTCTAGGCTGAATACGCTACACTTCCATCTCTCGCAAACTCTCGATGCACACTGGCGTTATATGCCGGATGACTGCTGTATCTCTGTATCAAACTTGTGTTGAACAAGTAAGAACACAAAGGAAACGATTTGAACCGATCACTGTTTATTTATACAACTTTTAATTGGGCAACCTGACAGTATCTTAGCCCACGTACAGTCTATGACTGTGTGGCACTTTGCCTGGATCAGGCTTGTGCTTTCATTCATTCATTAGTGTACCGAATTCGGTACTGAGGATAGTAAAGGGTTTCCGCATGCAGCTCATTGCCGGTAATAAACTAATTTAGCACAGCGTTAGCTGCCCAGCACGAAAGTGCTGCACGATTGCACATCCGTGCAACCATCATAATCGGGTTGGAATTATTTCATTTATTCAGTTGTCTGATGTATGAAAGCACAAGCCTTATCCATGCAAAATGCCGCATAGTCATAGCACGTGGGCTAAAATACGGTCATCTTATTCAGTTAGTGGAAAGCGACTCATTTTCGTGCTCCTGTATTTCTTTTTACTAATTTGCTTGTTTTGACTATTGTGGTTACCACAGAATGAAAACAAAATTACGTTCTCCAAGGCTGTTTCGCGTTGTTTACCCATCTGCTCTCTTACTGTTATCTTACATGAAATATGTGAATGTGAATTCGAATTTTTGTAGTCTGTGACGATATCAGCTTTATTCAGTTGAGAGAGGTACCGACGCTGATAATCTTGACATCGTCACTCTCTATAGGCAACTAAGCACTAACGCTTCGGTGGCCCAGTCCTAGACTGATATAAGAAAGGGGAAATGGCTGTGGCATGTTTCAGCATGCAGCTTACTATCGGTGGCAAATCAATTTAGCACGGTGTTTGCCGCAAGTACCGCATTTTGCACATCTGTGTACGACGAATAGATTAATACTACTTTGTGTTTACTGTTGCTTCATTTGCGGTATTATAACGGAGCATAATGGGCCTCGCATTTATTCCGTCGTTCTACACACAATGCCATTTCACCTCAAGTTATATGTTGGATTATTCTATCTGTCCGAGTTTGTTTACATTTGGCAATTTATTAACACGGGTTAATCGACGGAACCACGTAAAAATTTTCTAACAGGATTTTTCTGCTCCTACATTTGTAAACTTGTTTAACCGTATTTCGCAGTGTAGTGGAGGCTAGTTCTTGCTTCGCCTCATGCTCACAAAAGTGCGCACATCGGTTGTGATGGCAGGAAAGCTTGTTATAATTCGTGGCAGTGAAAGCCACAAGGAAGCTGTCACGTTTGTATCACTCTACTCGGTCACGACACTTGCTTGAATGTGTGTTTGATTCCATGTCAATACTTTATCCCAGTGTGATTGTGTCTAGTGTTCAACATGTTCAGTAGTTTTTGGCCCCACCCTCCCCCATCTTGTTAGAATTTTAATGTGTCACGGTTATATGGCAGTTAAGCACTCGATACGGTGTCTATATTTGTTCATGATGATGATTCGTTGATTGCTCTAGTGCTCCAAGTTGTACCCAAGTTACATCAAAAGTAAGATGCCTATGCAAGCCTGGAGCTGTACTTGACTATTAAGTTAAAGAATCAGAATTCTATTTTACGCGCGTTTCTATATCACACGGATGTCTAATCGTGCAGCATTTCTATGTTGTGCTGCTAACATCGTGCTAAATTGATTGGCCACTGGTAGTGAGCTGCATGCTGAAACAGGCTGGAGTCTCACTACCATTTCCTGTTCTATTTTCTTTCTCATATCTGTCTAGGCCTGGACAACCTGACAGTATCTTAGCCCACACGCAATCTTTGACTGTGCGGCACTTTGCCTGGATCAAGCTTGTGCTTTCATACCATACCATACCTATATCACATAGTTAGATATTATTTGCTTCTTTGTGCTTTTAACCTGTCTTTGATGGTGTTCGACTATTTTCTCCCGTTCACAGGCCAAAAAATCCACGAACGAGATTTGGAACATCATGTTCAGCGGTCGGTACATTATCCTCCTGATGGGCCTCTTCTCGATTTACACGGGTTTAATCTACAACGACGTGTTCTCTCGTTCACTCAACATATTCGGGTCCTCGTGGTTTCCGTTCTACGACAACGCGACCCTGACGAAGAACCATGAGTTGCAACTGGACCCGCGTGTGAAGAATATCACCACCAGGCGCATGTTCACCGGCTATCCGTACCCGTTCGGATTGGATCCAATCTGGCAGTTGGCAACCAACAAGATCATGCTGGCTAATTCGATCAAAATGAAAATGTCCATTGTGCTCGGCGTGCTTCACATGCTGATGGGTGTTTGTCTGGGTGCATTCAATCATCGGTACGTTCATATCGGTCTAGGCCACAGGCAACGTGACCGAATCTTTGCCCACGTTCGGCACTTTGCATGGATCAGGCTTGTGCTCTTATTCATATCCTCTTATTCATATCTCAGCCCACGTGCAGTCTCTGACTGTGCGGCACTTTGCCTGGATCAGGCTTGTGCTTTCAAACATACATACATATCCTAAAACCACAATTGCAAAATTTCTGTTGATGTCATGTTAGTGTTGTGCTCCTTATTCGTGGAACTTGATTGGATACGTTTCATACTAGACATTTTTATTTTTCATATCTGTCTAGGTCTGTGGAACCGGACAGTATTTTAGTCCACTTGCAGTCTGATTGTGCGACACTGCATGAATTAGGATCATGCTGTCATGCGAGGCATAATCATTTCGTCCTGATGTGTCGGGCTTACTTTTGTATAGAATCGGTAGCTTCTTAAACCCTTCCCGTTCACTATTTCATTGTATCGCAGTTGCCTGAAAGTTGTACATTCGGTACTTACTGCCAGTGTAATACTGTCCAAGCTGATGATGCCCGCAGTTTTCCATATTTTACGAAATGAAACCGACTGATGCTTTCAAGACTCACGGATACCTATCTTATTGCCATCACGAAACCACTCACAGCAGACCTCGGTATGATTGAGTCTTTATTTTATAGAAATGCCGTTTTTCGTTTGTTTTAAAATTTTTAGGTCAGCGTTCTCGAATGTGCAATCATGCAGTATTTTGTGCTATGTGGCTAACACCGTGCTAAATTGATTGGCCAGTGGTAGTGAGCTGCATGCTGAAACAGGCTGGAGTCTCACTACTACTTCCCATTCTTTCTGTCTAGGCCTGGGCAACCTGACAGTATCTTAGCCCACATGCAGTCTCTGCTGTGCGGCACTCTCTCTGGAACAGGCTTGTGCTTTCATACATACATACATACAGCGTTCTCGTAGAATGTTCAACACAGTCACAATCCACTACCTTGTAGAAAAGTCTCTTTAGCACAAGGCTTTGGTCACAGACCCTAATTGTTCTTTTTAGGCACGGCTGACTTGGCATTATCTATCCTCATACGATCAAGATAATCACTTGCTATTTCTGCCGCTAATGGCTACTGTGTGAATGTCATCCCGGTGGTTTGCGTCTCTGTGGTTTCAGGATTCTGATCCCACAGATAGATACATTTTGGGCGCCTCGCGGTACTAAGTGGCCTTGTGTATTGCATATCTGGCGCTAGCAGAATAGCTATACATCATTCTATTTGCACATAAGCTTGGTGAAAATTATAAATCATACCTCGAACGTCAAGTATTCTCAAATCTCTACTTCTTTATCCTAACCTTTTTGATACGAAGATCGCTATTGTCCGGAAATGGCATGCTAAAATTGTTAACACTTGATGCATCAAACCACCATTGTTCACATTGGATTGTGCTTTTGTCTCTGCAGATTTTTCAAAGATCCTCTATCCATTTGGGGCGAGTTGATTCCACAACTCCTTTTCCTTTCCTCGATTTTCCTCTATCTCGTTCTGCTAATATTCTACAAATGGGCCGTGTTCGGTGGTGATGAATCAGCCACTGCTCCAAGTTTGCTCATCAGTAAGCCCATTTCGCTCAACTTTTTAGCCGCTCGATTTAAATGAATTAAATGCACCGTCCGAAACACTTTTTCTGCTTTTTCAGGCTTGATCAATATGGTTCGCTTTGATTACAAAAATGATGGTCCGATTCCGACGCACACATTTTATTCTGGTCAGGTTTGTACTGCTGTTTTTCTAAATGTTTCCAGATAATTTTTCTCTTTTTTTCGTAGATAGGTCACTCACCTGACATAAAATCAGCATGACTGTTACTCTCATGTACTCATAATCACTTTTATTGCATGTGAATGAATAAGTAGTTGACGACCCTTATTTAACATCTTATCAAGGTTAGCGTCATGTAGCCTAGGCCCACGCAATGTGGAAATCACAAGAAAGTTGTTTTAACGTTATTTGTCGATCAACCCGATAGCTAACTACTTATAATTCGCCAGTATGATCGTGAAAACTTTCCTATTCCCTTTCTCCCGCTAGTTTAACGAATACGGTTGCTGTAGATTCATTATTTCGTATCGTTTTCACTTCTCCCTCCATCTGTCTCAGTGTCAGATTTTGTCTCACTACTTGTATGATATCCGTTTGTCTAATATTAGACAGTAGAGAATCAACCTGAGTAGCGTCTGTTGGCTGCATGAGAAGTTTAATGTATCCGCTCTGGAAACTTATCACACGAATGTGCAATCATGCAGAATGGTATGATATGAAAGCACAAGCCTGACCCATGCAAAGTACCACATAGTCAGAGACTGCACACGGGCGAAGATACTGTCAGGTTACCCAAGCCTAGACAGAAATGAGGAATAGTACGCTTGCATCATGCGCACAAATTTCTCTGGCATACCATCCGCCAGCATCACACTCCACAGCGAATCTCGGTCGACGGAGTCGAAGGCGGCTTCGAAGTCGATGAAACAAGCGGTTGTTGCCTGCTGATAGCGGTAACGATGTTCCAGAATCCGACGCAATGTGAACAGCTGATCGACGCAGCCCCGACCTCGACGAAAACCGCCTTGGTTGATTCGTGTACGTATATCCCTCTCTTCCGTAAAGCGGCATAAGAGAATCACTGCAAAAACCTTCTCGGCGATGTCGATAAGACTGATGCCACGGTAGTTGTTGCACAATGATGCATTACCTTTCTTCAAGATGGGGATCAAGAGTGAAGTGCCCCAGTCGCGTGGAAGCTCCTCTAGTTCCCATATCTTACGATACAAATCATGCAGTGGTTCATTCAAAACGGAAGAGCAGGCCTTGTACACCTCAGGGGGACGACGTCTTCGCCAGGGGACTTGCTGTTCCTTAGTTGGCCGATGGCTCGGATGATTTCGTTGCGCGTTGGGGGATCGCAGGAAACATTATATGTCTCGTGCGCATGATGCAAGCGTACTATTCATTCACGCAGAGCCTCGTACGCGCATATGGAATGGTGTCCTCGACGTTCCCCATTAGGACTGGTGTCCGGCAAGGGTGCCCTTTGTCCCCTGTGCTATTCAACTCCGCGATCGATTGGACAATGAAGCAGGCGCTTTCAGATTACGCCGGTGTGATACTGAGTCCGAGCGTTTTGATTGCCGATTTGGAGTATGCCGACGACATCGTAGTCTTGGGGGATAATCCTGAAACGCTTCAGACGACCCTGGAACGCCTCAGCTCATTTGCTTCTATGTTGAGGCTACGAATCAACACGCGCAAAACTAAGTATTTTACCACCGCCACTGGACCTCATCTACCTGTCAAGATTGGTGGCGAGAACTTGGAGATGGTGAACACTTTTCGTTACCTTGCTTCGTGCGTGCTACCGTCAGGCCAAGCCAGGGATGAGATACCGACCCGTGTACAAGCTGCGCGCACGGCGTTTTCGCGACTACGTTGGGTTATATTTAGCCGTAGAGAAATCAGCCGACGTACAAAGCTGCGCGTCTACAGAGCGGAGATTCGCCCAGTTCTCACTTATGGATGCGAGACGTGGCCTGTGCGGATGGAGGATATGCGGAAACTAGAGGTTTTCGACCACTGGTGTCTCCGACGCATCCTCAATGTTCGATGGGATGAGCGGGTAACGAATGACGAGGTTCGCCACCGTTGTTTTGATATCCCTCGCCTGAGTTCGATATTGCGGCAACACCGACTGAGATAGTTTGGCCACATCCTGAGACGCTCGGACGCTGAATTAACCAGGATGACACTATCGCCGACACCCTGCGCAGAATGGCGTTGTCGTAGCGGAGGACAACTGAAGATTTGGCTCGCCACCGTGAGATCGGACGTGGAGCTGCTTGGTCTACGATCGGTTTACGGATGGCGCACGTGGGACCGGACCTGGCTTACAATCTGCGCGGATCTCGCTTCTAACCGCCAAGCGTGAGCGGCTGCGATCCGTGACGTCAATGAAGCCGACTCATCCTCCAGGAGGAGATAGTCGCACTAAAGTAAGTAAAGTAAGATATGAGGAAGAAAAAAGAACAGGAAGTTGTGAGACTTCAGCCTGTTTCAGCATGCAGCTCACTACCTCTTGTCAATCAATTTAGCACAGGTGTTAGCCATACAGCACAAAGTACTGCACGATTGCACTTTGTACTTTGGAGTCTCACTGTATAATATATGAAACCACAAGCCTGCATCCAGGCATAGTGTCGGACTGTCGGAAAGTGCGCGGGTACTAAGCTACTGTCAAGTTGCCTAGGCTTAGACACTCACCACTGTTATTATTACAGCGTTCACGACCTAGACAGTCTGATAGTATCGTGCCGATCTGTGATTGTTGGACTGTTTGCTTAGCGTGTGATTTCATATATTGAACAACTTACCCGAGGCTTAAGTAAAGTGTTGCTCACATCCCCATCCCTTACACTCCACTACCGGTTTCTGGCTGTTTGCCGTCGTCAGGTGGAGACAGTAAAATCAGGTTCAGTGAGCCTTGAAACAGTGGTAAAGTGGTAAACAAAGTTATACTTGTATGCCACTGTTATATAGGGTTCGTACAACGAACCACGATGTTCAGACACAGAATCACAAGTGATTCTTGGTCAAGCACTCGAGGCGCTTATGGATGACCAAAGTAAAGTGTTGCTCACATCCCCATCCCTTACACTCCACTACCGGTTTCCGGCTGTGCCGTCGTCAGGTGGAGACAGTTAGATCAGGTTCAGTGAGCCTTGAAACAGTGGTAATGTGGTAAACAAAGTTGAACTTGTATGCCACTGTTATATAGGGTTCGTACAACGAACCGCGATGTTCAGACACGGAATCACAAAGTGATTCATGGTCAAGCAAACAAGGCGCTTATGGAGGCTTCGTGAATCAAGTGGTTGAGGGTTCAGAAAGGACAAAAGAGTACACGTTTAACTGAACCAGATCACCATGGGTGCACATTTAACGTTGGACAATGCAATCCGGTTTGACTATTTTTAAACGATGATGGACGGTTGAGCTCTGTAGTCAATTTCGCCAAAGTATTGCTTAAATTCTTCCCGAATCCCGCGCTTCAATTGAAGACGTACACTCGTTCCATCTGTTTCTTCGAGTAGGTTTTGTCTTCGCTCTATCTGGGCCGGGCTCCAATCACTTGCTGCGGTATACTGAATTGATTTGCCACTGGTTTTGAGTTACATGTCGAAACAGGCTGCAGTCACACTGCCATTTCTGTTTTCCTCTCATATCTATCTATGACTGCGGTACATTGCCTGGATTAGGCATGTAATTTCATACGTACGTACGTAAGTGGTTACTGCGCTTAATATTTCGCTGAAATTTTATTTCGCTCATAGTAATTTGATCCTATTTTTAACATAAGGGGCTTTCGCTGCCTGGACTAGTACATGTCTACTCTCGTGATTCTTTTGTTGGTTTTGCCATTCGTATACTAATAACGCTTTGTCATTGGCCGCTTCATTGTTTTTTCTTCTTCTTTGTAGCAAGCAGTCCAAACCATCTTGATGCTGATCGCTTTCGTTAGCGTCCCTTGGATGCTGCTGACCAAACCGCTGGTCCAGTGGATGCGTCATCGTGCAATTGCCAAGGTATTGTTTATCAAACTGCTTTTGCGTTTCGGTCTCTATAGAGTTGCAACCGCGTTTCCCCATGTGCAAATCCGACTGCTGCATTTGTGTTTTTCACCCGGGCTATGATACGTGAAACATACATGTGTGGTATAAATTGTGATATCGCGCAAAAGTGGGAATGCCGATATCCGTTAGATCAATGGCACACGAGCGTATCAGCACGATGTATCTGTATGATTGTCAAAATTATCACAGCATTCATTACATAATAAACAAAAGCTTCAATCGATGGCTACAACGGCATCTTCAGAACTGCACTAAGAGTTATTATTGCGCAAGAACGTAAGAGAAGCATGATAGGCCTTTGGAATGACTGCTATTTCCAAATGGACACCATCATTATGTATGTATGCATGAAATCACAAGCCTGATCGAGGCGCAGTGCCGTGCAGTCACATACTGCATGTTGGTTAAGGTACTGTCAGGTTGCCCAGGCCTAGATAGATATGAGAAAAAGATAAGTCGGAATGGTAGTAAGACTCCAGCGTGTTTCAGCATGCAACTGAATACCGTTGACAAATCAGCTTAGCATAGTGTTCGCTGCACCACATAGAAATACTGAACGATTGCGCAATATTACATTTAGGCACCAATTGTCAAACACTTCTAAAGATTGCACATCTTGTGACATGCGTGGTCACGTATCACATTCATAAAGCAGTACAAGGCGGATCGCTGCTTGGTAAGCACGTATTTTAGTCCTGAGGTTGATCCCGGGCCTGCGTCAGAAGGTGACTTTTAGCTGTAGAAGCGCAATACGCGCACGGTCATCCATTAAATTCACTTCATATTTCATCTGGCCATTGGGCAACATACTGAAACCGAGGTATTTGAAGACTGGAACATACTCGATTAGACAGCCCTGGATGTTCAATTGCTGGTCGTCTGATGAAACAGTAACGGTGCATATCCGTACAATCGGACCAATTTATATTTTGTTTCTCATATCTGTCTAGGCCTGGGCCTCTTGACAGGCTTGTGCTTTCATACATACATACCCAATGTGATTAGGCAGATTTTATGAGATGGAAATCGATCGATTCTATCATGTTTGCTATCGAACTTAACGCGGACTTCTACATTTTTTGTTACCTCACAGCTAGACATTTTTATCACGTCTTTCTGCATTCACTCGTTTGTGTAATAAATGAAAACAATCAAAATGTATGCAGTTAATTCTAGTTGCGGAATCAGGCCTCGTAATAATTTTCTCGCTCCATCCAGAACCATAAGATAGCTGATTTCCTATTCTATGCGTAACCGGTCAACAGATCTGCTGGTGATTCTGAGGTTCTTGATTTCATTGTCGCACGTTGTTGTCCATCAACTGTCACAATCTAGATGGGTATGCATTTGTGCAGTTCTTATTTGCTGCACGCGAAAAACACTGGAATCTCACTGCCATTTCTACTTCTCGTATCTGTCACTGAATGATAGCGACAGTTCGGGTTGTATTGCTGTATGGGTGCGAAACTTGGACCTTAGGTAAAGAAACGGATCAACCTGCATTGGTTTTGCTGGTTGGGTCACGTTTTACGGATGCCGGGCCACCGACTTCCGAAACAGATTTGTTTTACGACGCCATATCCTGATGGGCGTAAATCTCGTGGTAACCAAACCGTCACATGGAATGTGCTGCTAAAAACCTTTATTAGTAACCTTTCCAAACTCGGCGCAGCGCGTCTTCCAGGCTGGTGTCTCCGCGATCATATATCGCAATGATTAGTTACGCTTCATGATGTCCCGAAATCGTGTTCAATGGCGGTCTTGCACTAAGCATCTTCTTGCAGTGTTTGCTTAACCTTGCATGTTGTCAAGCGGAGTGACGAGAAAAGCTTGTTATGATGCATGACAGTGAAAGCCGCAAGGAAGCTGCCGTGCTGATGTCGCTCTACTCGTTCACGAAACTTGTTTGAATGCATGTTCCATCGAATACGAGCAATTTTACGCAGACAACGGGTGTCCGAAATGGAAAGCCGACAACCCGGCAGCATCTTAGTTAACGTGCACTCTATGACGTGTGGCACATTGTGTGGATTAGGCTTGTGTTTTCAGCATCATCATTGTCGTAATGTAATGTCTTGTCCGGGGCGCTATAGCTTTAGATCACCATCACGGCAACGACCTTGTAGCTTCATTCATTGACAGCAGTAACTTTGATATCCATGTAAGTTGGTTCTGTTTCGCACTCACTATTAACATTGATTTAATAAAATCGCTCTCTCATAGCGTTGTGTGTGCCTCTCATGTAGCATTGGTAGATCTTCAATGAACGAGAACAAACATCGCCATTATATCGTCCGGCAAACACAATGCTGCAGAACTTTTGGACTCTACCCGTATTGCAACCCATTAAACGTCGGATGATGTTCAATGCGATTCCTTTTTGTAACATGTCAGTGATACACTTTTAGATTTCTCAATTCCAAATGTAATCCAGTTCTTAAATAGCAATTAAGTCAGACTTACACTAGCTGAATTGTTCTATGTTTCTGCTCCGTGCCGTATAAGAAGCATGTGGGGCATCAGACACCTCTAGTAGATGTTATCCTCTTTTCCAAAAGGCCACACACCCCACAGCAATTAGCACCTTCCGCTAACGGTCCTTGTGTTGCTCTGCTACTTGTTCTACTACTAACATTTTTCACTAAAACGGTCCCTCAAAAGTTGAGCCTACAACACCGACAATATGGAAAAGCAACGCCGGGCGTTGAGAACAATAAAATCAATCTTCGAGTACCCGTGTGTGCCCGCCTTCGTTCAGTTGAATGATGTATTTCCCCGACTTGTTTGATTGCTGTTCTAACAAATTGGTCCAAGTCGCATAGTTGATCAGCAATGTCTTGCGTTTTGCTTATATTGCCAGTTTTGTTCATAGTTGCATTGTACTCTGTACCATATTGTGTATATGGTTTGCGTTAAATTGATGTTCCACTAACCCGTGTACGTGTTCTCCTCCTAAGCGTTCAAAGTATTCTGGTATTGAGACACCTCCCGCTAGACCCGGGAGCCACACCGGAGTAAGCAATCCGGGCATGCAAGACGAGACGCTACTTACCGGGGATGATGGGGACATTCATGCTTACCATGACACTGTTCCGTTACATAGTTCACCCAGTCGTTTGTCCAAAGCCTCGACGGTTTCCAACTACACCGCTGACGAACATAGCAATTACAGTGTTGAAGCGGAAAAGGTGAGCCATTTGTCATTTCTTCCATACTCATCTTTTCCCTCTTTTTTCCACCCCTCCCTGTAAGACCTATGGTACGTCGTCTCTGGTGGAAACGGCGGGTAATATTTCGTCCGAAAAGATTGTAGACAATGATGGTTTACAATCCGCTGCCGAGCGTGAGATGGCCGATATGCAGGAAGAGCCTGTGAGTAGGCGCACGGCTGTTCCACCATCCGTTGTCACTAGATGTTTCATCTAACCTCAGTTGTTGTAAACACTGCACGCGCACATTTTGCTGTGGTTCGAGTTAACAAATTTGTCGTTGTCCTCATACAATTGTGCCTTTACTGTCGTATCTGTAGTGTGTGATCGACTTATATGACACGCAACGTTGCACTGCTTGGCCCTAAAACACATCCACGTATGTTTTCTTACCTTCTAGTTCGACGTTAGTGATGCGTTCATTTACCAAGCAATTCACACCATCGAATATTGTCTCGGGTGTATTTCCAACACGGCGTCTTACCTGCGTTTGTGGGCTTTAAGTTTGGCGCATACGCGTAAGTTTCACGTGATCGTACGTGTTTCGTACGACATTTGACCAAACTGACCACCATGTATTCATCCTGCTTGCAGAGCTCAGCGAAGTTCTCTGGGCCATGGTTCTTCGCATGGGGCTCAAATGCAACGGTTATTACGGTGGTGTCGTGTTGGTCTTCATATTCGCGTTCTGGGCGGTCTTGACACTATCGATTCTGTTGCTTATGGAGGGGTTGTCCGCTTTCCTTCACACACTGCGTTTGCATTGGTAGGTCTATTTCACTTTTATCGCGTGTTTTTCGTTGTTCGTGCATTGTTTTTCTCCTTGCTCTATTACTTCCAATGTGGCTCAATTGCCTTCTGTTTGAACAAAGCGGGCTTATGATCTCCATTGCTCAATGTTAATTTTGTTTTTCTTAAATGGCAATCTGAGTCTGTGTTATTAGGCATATCTTTTTGTCTCTGCAATGTCGATCCCCTGCTATTTGAACTACTTTTGTATGTTAGGTCATTGTTGTTACGTTTCTTGACACTTCAACAACAGAGCACACCCTCTGTGAGATGTTAGTGTCGCTAGGGTTCGAAAATGCGACTTCTCCGCAGTTTTTTTCGGTCATTGCACCAACCATTCTTCCTGTACTTTTTTGGGGTGTTTTCGTACGTAACATATTAGTCGAGTCTCTCATTGCTTCTCGTTGTACTGTTCGGTTGTGAGGATCTTATGTGATACCCCAATATTAGACAAATTCTTCCTTCTTCTCTAAAACTCTGAATCGTTAAAATGCCAACCAGCTTATTTTTCGTTGGCTTGCTTATATATTTTTCTCTGGGTGGTGTAACAGGCTTCGTTATGAAAACGATACAACTGTGGTACCCCACTAACATTTGGTATTTTTCGAGTGCTCATCTTCTGCATTTGTACGCCTTAATGCTATCTAGAAGAGTCCACTGAAAGTATGCATGTATGCATGAAATCACAAGCCTAATCCTGGCAAAACGCCACAATCATAGTATGTACGCGAGCTGAGATACTGTCAGGCTGCTCGGGCCTGTACAGATAAGAATGAGAACGTGGTATTGAGACTCCAGCGTGTTTTCACCAGCGGCTAAATACCGTTGGCAAATCCATTAAGCAGGATGTTAGCTGCACGATTACATCATCGTCATCAAAGACAGCATTATACTTGTAGCACGTACCGAATGCTTAACTGCCATACAACCATGAAAAAGTAAAATCCTAAAATATGGGGAAGGGTGGGACTTAAATAGCTACGGCTTCTATAGAAGAGTAAGCACATACAAACTGGGAAGAGGTGCCTACACCTCGAATGGAACATGCATTCAAACAAGTTTCGTGAACGAGTAGAGCGACACCAGCACGGCAGCTTCCTTGCGGCTTTCACTGTCATACATCATAACAAGCTTTTCTCGTCACTCCGCTTGACAACATGCAAGGTTAAACAAACACTCCAAGAAGATGCTTAGTGCAAGACCGCCATTGATCACGATTTCGGGACATATCCTGAAGCGTAATTAACCATTGCGATATCTGATCGCGGGGACACCAGCCTGGAAGACGCGCTACGCCGACTTTGGAAAGGTTATTAGTAAGGGTTTTTAACTGCCTATGCCATGTGACAGTTTGGCCTCCCCGAGATTTACGCCAATCAGGTGTGGCATCGCAAAAAGAATCCGTTTCGGAAGTCGGTGGTCCGGCATTCGTAAAACGTGACCCAACCTCCGTAACCTATGCAGGTTGATCTGCTTCTCTATATCAAAATTACTACCGAAAAACCTATTTCGGAGTGCATCGGTGCGTACGCGATTGTAACAGCGAACTCCTAGAATGTTGCCGAGACATCGGTTGTCAAATACTTGGATTACACATCCGCGCAATTCGATAGGAACTAACTTTTGAGCTACACCCACCCGGCTGCGTAACTCGGATAATGATTTCTTTCTCAGCTTTCGATATTTTTCTTGTCTACGTCATTTAAATGGCCTACTTAGTGTTTATATAATCTACAATCAACTGTCAATTTTCAGGGTTGAATTCCAATCGAAATTTTACAAAGGCGACGGCTACCTCTTCGTCCCGTTTTCCTTCAAGCAATGTGTTAACCCTGACATTGAAGCATAAAATTACGTCAATCTGATCGGATTATGTGATTCGCTTATTCATTCTCCAGACTATATTAACTGTTCTCTGTGTTCTTGGTCTCCCATTCGTTGTTGTCTGATTTTTTTCGTTGTCTCGCATAATTTACAATCGATTTTGAATGAATCGAGTAATTAACTGTTACTTGTGTTATTTTTACTGCTTCCTTTTTATTTTGTGGTTTGTTTGCAATAAAGTTATCGTTGCCATAGTTGAGCATACACGCACACCAGTCCGCTTGATCAATCTCGGTTGTGTCTTTTTAATTGCGAGTCATGAATGACACTCCGCGGTAAAAATTCCCCAATTTTTCTTGTTTATCGTGAATTGGACTTTGCCATGATGATGTATTGGGCTTCAAAATATCCTTCTTCATGCCCATTGTCCTTCGAGTAAAGGATGTTCTTGATTGGGGCGTGTATCTGGTCCATGCGTTGTATGTTCATGTGTTTGAGCAGCTTGGTTTTATGACCAGCTTTACTCGTAAAAGTGTGTATGTATGAAATCAAAAACCTCAATCCAGGCAACGAGTCTCACAATCAGAGACTGCATGTGGTCTGAGCCTGTCAGGTTGCCAAGTTCTAGACAGACAGAAGAGAAGGGGGATGACTGTGAGACTCCATCGTTATCCATTGTACTGACACTGTTCTTCACTAGGCTGTGTTGTGCATCGTGTAACCGCTGATTCCATCGTCAGTTGATGAAAGGCAGACTTCATCAGAAGGTCACGGTCACTCATCGTATTAGCAACTGGTGCCTACACCCACAACTATGAATTTACAAGGCTAATTCAAGCATTGATTGTTCGGTAACCCGTTCCATGTTGCTAATTAACTGGTGCTGCTTTCAATCCTACGGTCTTGAACAAAATATTGTCGAAATTTAACATCGTTCTGACCCTTGGCGCTCGGTGAATTATCATAGTAGAAGGCAGCATTGCAATGGTATGTATGGAGGAAATTATGAAAGTGAACCTAGGCGCAGTGTTGAGCATTAATAGATTGCACGTCTGCTAATCTGATGTCAGGTTGTTCAGGCAAAGACTGACAATTAAATAAAAAATGGCTGAGACTAACATGGCGTCTACATCAATTCAGTACCATTGGCTGATAAATATAGCACGGAGTTAAGTGCGCAATTTTGCTGTGCGGGCAACTCACCTAAATTAATTTGCCACGTGAGATGAGTGCGAGAACACTGGAGCTTCGTTGCTTTTTCTATCTCCCTTTCTCGCCTCTTTTGGTCTAATCAACCTCGCAGTGTGTATGGGTTCCAAAGGTTGTCAGCCGGGGATGGCGCGCGTCTCAAATAGCCTCTGAAACCCAAGTCCAGCTTCTGACCTGCACGAGTGGTTCTCCGAGCACTGCGGAACTGCTCCTACCAACAGGAGAATGGGCGGGTGACTGTCGCCTGAAAACCAGTATGCTTCGGGCAGATGTAGCTCGTTAGATTGGGTGGGCATTTCATCTAAAGGAAGGAAAATCCTGATTTTCAACCGCTGCCGTGCGGGATACCCCATCGTGGGAAAGGCTTCGGGAGAATACCCTGATGAAAAAGCTGGAACAGTCTGGTAGACGGTTAGTTGGTGCACACCACCTCTTTCTGGCAACTCCCTGCTCTTGGTTGTGCAAACGCTAGAGCAGCTGAATCGAATAAACGCCGCGTGGTGCTGGGGACGCCGCTTTTTACCCAAATTCCCAAGGCTCTTCGTTGAAGCAGACTCATCCTCCAGGAGGAGATAGTCGCACAAAAGTAAAAAAGTATGTATGCATGAAATCACAAGCCTGATACAGGCGAAGTGCTGCGCAATCAAAGACTGCACGTGGACTGGGATACTGTTGGGTTGCCCGCGTCTATAACCAGGTGTAGTCTATGACTGCAGCATTTTGCCTTGATCATGCTTGAGATTTCATGCAAACCTGAGCACTGAACGGTTTCATATTCTTGCTACACTTGTATAGAGTACCAAATGCTTAACTGTCATACCACGATAACAGTAAATCCTTAATAGATAGGGTTGAGTGGGACTTGAAATACCACAGAAGTTGGACAGCTAACAAAGGCACAGAATCCATTTAAATTATGAGATAGACATTTTGAACCGTACACTTATACTATTTTGGTCAATAATATGTTAGAAAATGGTTCTGCAGAAGCTGTGCTTTGTGTACGCAACCAAAGGTCTGACATGGATATCAGATCGGTTATGTAACCACGGCAGGTGTTGATGTCTCCATCACGACTGGTTGGACATATAACGCGACTCAAATGTGCCAGTCCTATAGAAAGATTCATAATTCATTGGTCGTGGGCGATCAGGTGTAGGATGGTAGCCCAGGACGTACGGTGTAGGACATTTGTGATGGTCTTGGGTTCGTCTCCCGACCCAAGAAGACGGTATGCACTGCTTATGTCCACGACTCGGGTACAGTTCCTAAGTTTTGAATCTTTTGAAGAATCTTATACTTATGAGTAGTCGGTTCTTCAACCGTTACTAGTGCTGAATCTTCGCATGAGATTTCGGTTGGCTTAAAGCAATTGTAGCTTTTATATTCGGTTGGTGGTTTCTAGATAAACAATACTCGCTTGCCTCTCCTTTCATCTATCAAGGCATTAATTAGACAGCTAGTTCACCACAAATACTGCCAGATTGGTAATTAAAAATTCCGTATTTTGTTGTAACAACATAGATGTTGAAAATTCATTCCCATCAGCGCGAGGCATAAACGACCTGAACGGAGAACCTTTAAATTAATTTGTATAAACGCTTGTTTTTGTTTACGTTTTAGGCAACTAATTCTAGTGAGTTTCTAAATGTTCCCAAGCGATATATGCACCACTTCCCATTTATCTGGGATTTTATTTCGGTGCTTGCTACTAGTGGACTATTGTCCATAATGATTGGGATTAATTGTCTGTCAGCTTAAATGCCTTTCTAGATCTGATCAGTTGCTTAACGTCATTTTTTGCGCATAATGGATTGAACTTTGTTTGATATTATAACTCAGTAATTTGATTTTCTGTGTCCACTGACCTGACGTTGTAGCCGTGGGACGTTTCGTCATCAAGCTAGGTGATATCGTCAACTTAGCTTCTTGTAAAGAGCTCGTGTTCGTCATGTCTTCTGATTTTTATACACTGGCCATTCTGTTTCTTTCATTGTCATTGGTTGTTCTCAAGGTCACGCGGCTCGGTGCCTCTGGTAGAGACGTGTTATCCGATTGAACATTGATTAAATGAGCAGTTATTCAGCTGCGCAATTCAAAATGTGTTGATTTTAGAGACTCAACAATTTATTTCAAAGAAATACGATCCCAGAGACGTTCATTTATTTGCGCTCATGAATCCCAAATAAGACTGAATCACCTATTCCGCTATTTGCGTGTCAGACAAAACAAACGCTTTGGCTAAAATAGCTAAACGTGAGGCCGCTAATTGTCCCGAGAAAAACTTGTGGACACGTTCCCGCTAAATTAATGGAGCTCACACGATCGTAACAAAGTCCGATATGAAATATGACCTATATATCTAATAGACCTGACAGTTACATGAAACAACACGTAGATATTTGCCTTCGAATTAGCTGAGAACACTGACCGAATATTTCATTAGTAAATGATGTAAGGTTTGATAGTAATTAAACCTCAGTTTGGTGACTGTGGCCATTGTTAAGTGGGTGAGGAAAGATCCTGTCCATCACAATTACGAAGCTGTCACTTTATATGTTGAATTCAAAGGTAGTGCTCTAGTAACAGTTTTATGTATTACGTGTTGAGAATCTAGGATTCACAAGACCCACATCGGATCGGATAGAGTAAAAATTGTGAAACAAAATATTGTCGAGGAGCATTATCGAAAGCAGAAACATGCTTGTTTACGCAGGCGTCAAGTGATTTCTTAAAATACCTCAGCGATATCAGATGAGCAGATTAACTAGTTCACAATTGTACCGTGGGATAGCAAAAGCGGCAATTCAACCTGATATGCTCTTGATAGAGTTTAAACGAGCGCATTTGTTATGATAATTATAAAGATGGATAAGTTGTTTTCGTGAATACTTTCTAGATAAACATGAGTATTCCTCTTTTATCGAGCTGGATGCAGGTTTCGTATGAATGATTAGTGAGTACGGTGATGGGTTTAGTTGCTCTACACTGGATGTTCTAATAGATGAATATTCTTCTTTAATCGGGGATCCCATTCTTGTACGGCATATTGGATATTAAGATGTGTTTAAAACCATTACCGTGATGTTAACATACTTCGCTGTCCCTCCATGGCTGCAGAAGGTAATTGAAATCCTTGAGAGGATTTAGCATTGTGTGACCCAGTTAATCTCATGTTCCAAGATCGAAACGGTGTACACGTTTGCTCACGTTGCCTGGTTCCCATCCTGCACCATATGATTCACTTTGTGGGAAGGATAGAGGAGTCCCAAAGGTCCCATGAATATCTCCGGTTTTATGACAATGAGACGATTGAGGGGGTATGAGTTTATGCACTTGAAATGTCGCTAGACTGTCGCTGTCCGACAATTTTCGACCTGAGCATGGTCTAGAATCAGGCAAAAGTGGGATTTTCCACGCATCTCTCAAATGACGGATGGAATTTGCCAACAGTATTCTCCATCAATAATGGCTGATTACAACAAAGACTGTATCTTACACATATAAAGTCTTCAATTATTTCACTCATTTCAATATTTCATAGTGAGGCTGCTTGGACTGAGAAGTTGCATTTTAACGTTTGATTAGAAAGTACAAATTAATGGCAAAATGTTTCAAAATGTTTGTCAATAATGAGAGAAAAGCATACGAAATCAAATAAGACACTATCACAACTTTGAGAATTCGATTCATTTTTGTTTATAATAGTCTAAAATGAGTCCCTTGGGAGCGTTTGCATATAATTCTGGTTTCGAGAGATCCTCGGACGTAACACAATGCGCTTTGGGTCCGTTCTCGGGGTGGAACAAAAAGTCCCAAATGACCTTGGAGAAAATTAAAACACGGTGATGCGGCTTTTGTTTGCGAATTAGAATATAGAAATCGTTTAATTAACATAGAATGGATAAAGAATTTACGTGTTTTGATTGTGTATTAAACCACAAGAGAAAATGAATTGCGAAATTTAAATAACTGATGTAGGCCAAAAACAAAATATACATTTGCATGCTTTTCCGTCACAAAACACCCCACGACCGGTTTCGTGGTGTTTGCACTCATCAGGTAGGGACAGTAAGATCAGGATCCGCATGCGCTTGATGTAGGCCAGTGGGCATTCTCCTGAGCTGTGGGATTCAAGGGTGCACCTGTTTGAAATTTGGAAGTTTGACCTCAGGGTTCAATGTTGGCGCGATAAACAAGTGAACAAGAAACGCGGGGAATGGCGTAAAAGTTAAATAGAGTTAGTGCAGGGAATGGGGATGTGAGCAACACATTACTTTAAATAGAGTTACTTTGTATGTGTTCACAAAAGAAAGTAATTGAGATGAGGCTTCGATCCACTTGATATAACCTGATCTTTCTACACCACTACCATAATCAGGAACGTCTCCAGCCGAAAATGTTAATCAAAAGCTGTTGGGAACTATACATAACACCGCCCTCCAACTGATAGCTCGGAAAGTTTTAAGGTATAAAAATCAGTAAGCTTGACAATAACCATAGGATAGGAAGGTATGGGGAATAAATTATAATCTTCCAAAAATCACATAGCGGGTCCGTCACATAGCACGGTTCGTCATATCTTCGTTGCGCGTCATATGTAGCACAATCATCTAGTCAACGGATTTCAGAAACATATTGGATATATTTATACGTAGTTATTCCAGCCTATGCCCAGTTTATATAAAACATGACTTTACCCAAAACGACTTTTTTCTCATTATACCGATGAAAAATGTTCATGAAAGTTTTTATTTTAAAATACGAGAAGTGCCGAAGTTCCAACGCCCCTCAACTGTATAGATATATATATATTATATTATCTATATCATCCGAATATCCTATGTTGTTGTACAGCTACGAGCGATTTTATACCATAAATTCTTGAATCTTGAAACCGGGGTAGGGTTTCGGGCGTGAAAATCCTGAATGAAGTTTTGAAGAGACTTAGGACAAACATCGTGAGGCCACCGAAATTTGTATTTCGGCAGACTTACATGCGAATAGCTTGAGTGGCAAGCAATAAGGAAAAAGAAGGTCGACACAATAATATATGTTCTATGGTTTTTGTATAGCTATATGTTTTTAAACCATTAAAATTGTATTAAATTGAATCACCTCCGGGGGAGTTTTTCCATCTTTTACACCGTTACTGTGGTGATTTATTTTGGAATCCATGTTATCGTTCGTGGCTGCTGGCACGAAACGTTGCCATGGTACTGCCAACTCGCAATATAACAAAATAAATCGATGATCATTTCCAAATCAAATACAACAGGAAATGATTTTGTTTCGAAATAAATGTTTCCGTAAACATTGACTCTAAACAATGAAAAAAAACATTCGTTTCGAACACCTACTCGATCAAATCAGTCACTTAGATCGAGTGAGTGTCATGGTGCGTAATTGAACGCAAACCAACTCAAACGGGGTTTATTTAAATGGCTAAACATTCAGATATTCCTCGTTCTGCACTAGTTAAACACCCATAAATAACTTAGATAAATTAAAGGTACTGAACGTATTTGAATTTTACTTTCTACCGCAAAATGCACGCTGTATCATATGACAGAAGGAGTATGAAGACAATTCAGATGCTTCTGAATGGATCACATTAAAAATCCAAAACTTGAAACCAGGAAAGGATTGCAACTCTGAACCTGTTTGACTTTTCGTATCGTCGTGGCAGTGGTAACTTTATCCTGCTGTTCAACATTCTGCATGCAGTGGATCACCCACTTGAACACCTGTTTCATCGGCAAGAAGCACGTGGTAGCAGATCTCATGGCTACAAGTTAATTATTATCATACAGTGCTAAAAACGTGAGTTAGCACTCCGCGAACGGCGTTCAGTTGTATGATGACTTGCATACAAAATTCAAGTTAGTGAAACGCGTATTCACAAAATAACTGTAGTTTTATTTCGTCTTCTTAACCACAAATCACTGAGTTTAAATTCACCTACATTCATCAACACCGCAAATGTTTTTTCTATGTTATTTCTGGACACTACCGGCCTAAGATTATTTGATCATTTACGAACTTCTGTATGTCATTTTATGAAATGAAAGAGCCAAGGAAGCTCATCGGCTAACAATCTAAAATCTGACTAAGTTTTATGTCTAGGACGAAACTTTACAAATAATTACCATATATGATTAAAATAAGAAAGTTCGAGACATTTCGTAATGTTCGGTCAGGCCAACGTACGCAGGGAGAGTCAATACGATTCTGAAACAGCAAAATACCCGTAAACCATAATCGGTCTAATCACGAAGCGGCCTAGTGCCCCCGAAAGTGTCGTTTCACATCAGCAGAGACGAATCCAATGAACTGATTTGCATGGGAGACTATTTCCCGACGTTAATGAGCTCCTGACGAACAAGGTCGTTTGACTAAAACTACATAGCAAAACAATGTCGTGTGCCGATTTTTGGAGATTTTTGGCCTACATACCACGTTAATGTAATGTTTATTAGTAATTGGTTGACTGCAAAACCCACCAACCGCTGTCATTTAACTAACGGGTTCGGGCTGTTTACTTTCAGCAGACGTTTATGCCGGAGTTCTTGCGCCGAAATCCACGGGCCTGATCAGGAACCAATCATTCGACTTGACCGAACGACCTTGAGTGAAGTATTGATTACTCCGCTGGTGGTAGCACAGCACTTACGAAAATTAAACGTTAAGAAATCTCATTGACCAGACGAGATAGCTCCAAATCTGCTCAAAACCTGTCATGCGCAGCTATCTGAACCTCTATCCTGCATGCTTAATAAATTGCTCCTAGCTGGCGTGGTACCAAAAGACTGGAAACTGGGACAAATAATACGCATTTACAAAGGTGGTTGCCGTTCTGAAGTTAAAAAATTACAGGCCGGTTACATTGCTATCTTCGGTATCAAAAGTCTTTGAGCGAATAATAACCGCAGAAATAGTGCGATATCTGGAAACGAACTAACTTTTAGCGGTTGCCCAACATGGATTTCGCAGAAATCGCTCTTGTCTAACAAATTTGCTGACAAGCTTAGACGATTTGACAAGGGTTGTATATGCGGAGGTCTGTATTCATGCGTGTTACTTGGACATTTCTAAAGCTTTCGACAGAGTCGATCATAGTTTAGTCTTGAACAAGCTAAAGAAACACGGTCTTGTTGGAAGACTATATGAATTGATAAGTGATTACCTCAGCAACCAACAAAATAGAACCGCCAAGGACGGTCCCAAGCCCGTCTGAGAAAGGAGGAGGGTTGGGCTTAGGGCTAGCAACCCTATCCCGTAAAACCTACATTGCTACGGAAACGATGACAACAGATCTGTGGTTCGGTCATGTCTGCTGGATGGATCCCAGTTCGCATACGAAGGTAGCCATGCACTAGCATCCGCAAGGTAAACGAAAAAGGGGACGGCCCAAGAAAACTTGGCGCAGAACGTTGGAACGCGAACTACATGCACAAGGATTCACGGTGCAGACGGCAAAGGAAGCAGCGACAGACCGGAACCACTGGCGTGAATTTGTCTTCGCCTCATGTGCCACCCGGCACGGAGAGGACTGACTGAACCTCAGCAACAAAAACATCTGAGTTCGTGTGAACGGTCTATTATCGAAGAAATTCGATGTCACTAGCGGTGTTCCACAAGACTCAGTGCTTGGACCAATACTGTTCCTAGTCTATATTAATGATACACTAATACCAAATGACAGTTAAATGGTATTGTTTGCTGACGATATAAAAGTATGGAAGCGAATCAGCAATGCTGATAATTATATTTTGCTTCAAAACGATTTGAATGCTTTATTCAACTAGTCATCCGAAAATAAACTGTCATTGAATATGAAAAAGTCGAAGATCATTCAGATCGGTCATGGCCTTGGCTTTTCCTATCAATACAAACTCGGCGACATAAACCTGGAGTACACCGAAGAAGAAAAGGACCTGGGTGTCTGGATTTGCGGTAGTTTGAAAAATGGTTTACAATGCGAAGCCGTTTACAAAAGCGCGTCTAGGCTGCTTGGCATGTTACGGTGGATATTTGGACTTGCCCGGGGTGTTTTCCTCTGCATGATGAACGCATATATCACCTGTTCCTAAGACTAGCCGCACAAGCCTGGACACCATGGTTAACAAAAAGACATCTTAATTCTGCGTCGCATACACCGGAGAGCACTAAGCTTGTCATTGGACTCGAAAATATGCCATTCGCCGGTTGACGTCAGGCGACGAGCTTGAGGATCCTTGCACAAAGGAAACCGCGAGGTGATGTGTCATCCTCCGCATACAAAATACTTACTATTGTTTCCGCACTGCCTGGACTATTATTCCATCTTCGAGCTTCCAGCAAAAGCCGTGGCCATGGATACAAGTTGGAAATACCACATTCCAAACCGAACTGCAGCAGGAATTTTTATGCGGTGCGTGTGTGCTTTGTTTTGAATTCTCTACCTTCCGATTTGGTAAGCTCAAACAGTTTATCTATATTCAAATCGAAACTTGATGATTATATGAGAGCTAATCCGAATTTTGCCCCCAACTATTAATAATCTATCATCGTCCCATTGACTATGATTATATATATATGTATTTGTAGCTATAGTTCGACTCTATGGTTATTGTAAAGTTAATTGCTTTTTCAACTGTAAATCTTGAATCTTAAATCTTCAAGATGGTGTTTTATTGAATCTGTTTTTTATTCGATCAAATCTACTCTTGAGCATTTTATATAGGGCTGATTGCGAGGTCGCAGTACATTCGTTATAGCCTGGTTCATATTTTGGTCGTTTCGAAATTCATGTTAAGCCAACGGCCAGCCACAGACCATGGCTTGTAAATTTCTCTCATTCTCTGTTGCGTATTACAGTAGGCTTCTTGCTCTCTTTAGTCCCAGAATGAAATTTCCTGGCTGGTAATCCATCTTATGTGCAAAATGATGAATGATGTTATGCAAGCATGTGTCAAACGTGTATCGAAAGTGATATTCGGTATATAGAACTAACCGTTTATAATGATGACTTAAAAGTAAGGTCAAAAATGAGCTCATAACACCCACAAAATGAGAGCAGTACTCAACGTCTGATCTGCAACCTGGCTTCAACTGAAATATACATCTAGGTGTCATGTGTCCTGTGATGTCTAATTTTACCCGAAATATTTCGAGTTTATCTATCGTGATATGCCCTGTACTGAATGCAAGTCACCTCGTCAAAATTCACTGTCTGCGGTAACAGCTGAATGTCGGTTGAAACAGTGTGCTAGGCAAATCCATCAATTGGATTTGGCCCTGCCGAAGTCAGTCAATATCTTCATGTATACTGTTGGCCTCCTTCAGTCGATATCGACCATGGATGTGCATCACTCGTGCATGATGGTTTCAGGCTTCACAGATTTTACAATGACTAAACAGTCCGATTCGCGATTGGCAATCGCCCCAGCAGCGCTGACAGCGATGGACAGTACTGCGTCGATCGGTGTCAGTTGCAAGCCGGCAGCGTGACTGCGTTCCGCAGACGAGAGCTGTATCTGTTCTTCTCATGGATTACTACAATCAACTTATTGGTGAGTGAAATTACCTGTCGTGCAAACAATGCAGCCTGTGAGTGCTTCTATTTATCATAACATCCTTAGTATTACAATTTTTGTGTCAGAAGTGAAACGACATACGAAGCTGATTTAACTAAAAGCTGCCGAATCTATTTTCATGACTATTGCCACTAGAGTTATATCAAAGATTTTGTATTACAAGCTACGAATACCGTATGCCTATATTCATTATGTATACATGTGTTTCATTAGCTGTGGCAAGCTCGCCATATAATGGATTTGATTCTAACGCTAACGTTAATTGTTTCAAGGCATTAGACATAACTCCTCGGTAACTGCAAATAAGATGAACCCCTTCGTTCGACCATTGACAATTAAGCGTCCATAAACGAATAGTACATTAAAGCTCTGAAAGTAATTCTTCATCCGATAACGGCAAACAGCCAGAAACCGGTAGTGGTGTGTAAGGAATGGGGATGTGAGAACCACAATACAATGCAATTGTGTCATTCTTCGAGCGTGTAAGTTTAACAAAAAAATCGTTTCTACACACCAAATGAAACTTACTTTGGACAAAGAAGTATGATAGGGCAGTTGATCGTAGTATCCTGCAGCGATCTTTCTCAACTTCGGCAGTCTGGTGAACGCAATGTATGGAAAATCATGATGTTCCACGTGATAGCCCAAATTGTAGATCAATGGGTTCCACGATCCGTAGTATGAATGTGTGGCTTGTTGATCGGCAAACAAGTAATGCTCACTGATGAAATGTCCCGTCATCGGATGCGGGCCCAACCCAAGCAGTGTTCCGGCAGCCAAGTAAGCTAACGCTTGGAAACCCAAGTAACGGAGGACCACGATGTTGAAGGTCATTTGCACGACAAAGTTAATCAATTCCCACAGGGTGATCGGGCGGGGACATTTGATGAATGGACGGAAGGCGTAAAGTAACGGATGCAAGCACAGCCAAATGAACCGGAGAAATGGATTTGAGAAAAACTTGGCCTCGATACGTAATGGCATGTCGGCATCGCAGTCCTCGTGACCAAGCCACCTGAAGTAAGAGCATATCTCATGAGTAGTGTACACCTCTACAATTCACATCAAATTGGACAAATTTCTCCACACTGTTATACACGTAACGTGCTATGGGTCGTCTCTCATTCTTTGGCAAGTCTATCAGACCAACAATCTAAGATCAAGTGTCATTTCTAAATGACCCTGAACCAGAAATCTAGCGTTGACATCTGTAATCACCTAGTGTACGTTCGTACTTGGGAAAACTGGCAGAAAAATGGTTTATAGGTGGTAGACTATATCAAGTTTGAAATTGTATATATTCTGGATGGGATTTTTGTAAATTGTGTGTTGCGATAATTTAAGAATCGTATTGTGCACCGCAGTTGGGTCGTTTATGGTTTGTTTTTAACATTTGGAAAATTAGCACCACGTTGTGATGTGTGGCTAGTAAGCCATTGCCAACTAGGGCAACCAAGCTGGTGAGAGCTTTCTGCTGATATTATGTGAACTGTACAATTTCACATCTCAATGACTGCAAACTGATCAAGCGATATTGCGCAGATTACCACCCTCTTACTCGGATTAAATGTGATATTGCAATTCGTCTATAATTTGTCGACTTGTTTAAGGCACTCATTGATGTTGACAGTTAGAAATTGGACTGCGCTTTTCTAGTCCTAACTCTAACAATTGCAACTCAGATGCTTTAGAAATTCACCGAGGCGTCTCAAAAAAGGTTGTGTTCTAGCCCCAAGCCGGCATGCTTTTCAACCTGAACCGTTTGTGAGCACAAACAAAGGTTCTAATCCGTGACCTGCTGTTTGCCGACAACTTTGCCATTACTGCTCACTCCCAAGAGAACCTCCAGTAGCTAATGGACTGTTTTTCGTCGACATGCATAAATGTTGGGTTGACAATCAGCACGATTAAGACTAAAATCCTTGGTTAAGTGACTGTAGCGCATTCAATCATCATTGTTGGAAACTGTCAGCTATAACGAGTACATCATTTCAAATATCTTGGTTCAACCATTTCGGATAACTTCTCACTAGATACGGATCTTGATAAGCGGATTTGGAAAGCGACTGCCATCTTGGTATTTGAAAATATTTAAGACTGATCGGGATCATTAAAATAAAGTTTGCAATGAACCGGTTATAGCCATCTTGTCCCGTTTAAACTCTCGTGTCTCGGGAAACCGCAAGTTGACAGAGAAGACAATGATGGTATATTGCCCGTGCGTACTAAACGCTTTACTGTACGGCTGTAAGACCTGAACCATCCACGGACGGAAGCTGAATGCTTTAAATTTACGAAGCATCCGCCGTATCTTGAATATATCGTGAATGGACAAAGTATGGAATGCTGAAGTACTTCCTAATGCTGGTCTATAGAGCATGTTCACCCTACTGCAATAGTGTTGCCTACGCTGGCTCTGTCATGTTTAGAGAATGTGAAACGGTCATATTTCAAAAGATTTACTCTATTGTGAGTTGAAATCAGGAAGTCAACCTTTAGGCAGTCCGCAATTGCGGTACAAAATCTATTGCAAAAGAGATATGAAAGTTCTCGGCATTGACCCAACGACTTGGGAAGAAATTTCTCTTGACCGTTCACTTTTGAGGCACTGTGTAAATTCTAATGTTCAAATTGCTAACAGCAGATACAGCTCTTGGCTGCTGAACGTAGATCACGCTGTCTGCGTGCCACTGACGCCGATCGACCGAGCACTGGCTATCGCTATGAGAGATGCGGGAAAGATTGTCACCCCCGAATCGGACTTTTTAATCATTCTAAAAGCTGCGAGCATGAAACGAGCATGCGCTTGCGATGTACCGCCATGGTCAAAATCAACATCAACAACATGATCAGTAACAACAAGAGTTAGGCAAACTTTCACATGGCCACTCACTTTGGAGTAACTGTTTGAAGTATCATCTTTTAGCTGTTTAAGTGAAGATACTGCACTTGTCTGTGGAACGTAGATCCCGCCGACAGCTTGCAAATACCGTCGACTTACCGAGCAGTGTCTATCGCTTTGAACAATGTGACAGATATTGCTACTGCGCATCGGATCGCTTAGACTTCTGACACACTTTGGAGCATGATAACATCGTGCACTTTTGATTTACATTTAGGATCGACATCAAACCGAGGAGGCCAAGCACCTTATAACAACGCACTCTGAATATGATTCTAAAACCCATGTTTAATTACAGAACTTACCACTAAACCAGTCGCATGGCTGTTCCTCTGGAATAGAGTGTCCTCTCCATTGGTGCATCGAGATTTGCGCCATGGAAGATTGACATGGAGAACTAGCTGTTGTCTATTTAGCAAGTTCTCTCTCTCCATTGCATCATTTAAACCACAGGGATAGCTAGGATTATTCATTTGTACAACTATGCCAATGCAGAATTGCCATGATGACGTTAAGTACAATTACATAATGCCTAATTGGACACGGGCACCGTATTTATCCACTTGAATCCTTGATTGTATAGGGCGGCCACAAGGTAGCGTATATATATACCATCAGGGCTAACAAACTGATTCGTTTCAAAGATTGCAGTTACCTTTATCACGTAGGTGAAACTACGTCGCTTCTTTCAAGAAGGCTGCTAATTGAAATGATAACCATCTATTTCCGAATCAGTTCAATTCAGACCTATAGCTTACGGTCACAAACTCCTATAAATTAGACACGCTTTATATGTGCATATATATACCATCAGAACCAAAGGAACAGCTACATTTTGATACATTTGGACAACGATGTCCTTGCAGAAGTTGTCACAGCGAAGTTGAATACAACAAAGAACTGTCTAATGGGAATCCGGATTTTCAATTGAGATCGACGCCTGAATCTTACTTCATCCAAATAGTTACAAGTTAGTAGGCGGTATATACGGTAAAATAATGTGTACTGAAATCTTTAGTGATGGAAACTGAAAAGAGTGTGCAAAAACAGGCAATACTTTCGACTGTATGCATGATACCGTATCCATTTCCGTTGCACACAAAATCCTATTTCTAATCATGTTGCCTCGGCCTAAGACGGCGGTTTCATTTTTGATACACGCAAGAAAATTCTTACTCACCTGTGGTGGGCTTGATGAAACTTTTTATAGGAGATCGCCAGTGGTGCTATCATTGGGAGATTGCAAAACAAAGACAAGAGCCGATTGGCTACACCGTGTTTGTGCCCAAAGGCCAAATTATGACCGATTTCGTGAATCGCACAGCCAAGAGAATGGTTTACTGTCCCGCTTATCGCGTACGTGAGAAAAAGCCAACTGAGCCAATGAGGCTGATACACTGAGACCAAATAAGTCATGGCAAATTGAAAGGCCACTTCAATGGTAACAAATACCGCGACCAAAGGATCCGGGCCCATTAGTTCTCTGATTTCAGGATACTTGGAGAGAATTTCCTGAGAAGATGGAAAAAAACAATAGGGATTCATATATATATAATATGGATATTATATATATATGAAGCAATCAAATTTAAATGTGGATAATCACAATCAGTATAATTTAATATTTGTTTGGTACATCGAATATTGAGTATTTAGAAGGCTATAGATAGATAGATAGATAGATAGATAGATAGATAGATAGATAGATAGATAGATAGATAGATAGATAGATAGATGATAGATAGATAGATAGATAGATAGATAGATAGATAGATAGATAGATAGATAGATAGATAGATAGATAGATAGATAGATAGATAGATAGATAGATAGATAGATAGATAGATAGATAGATAGATAGATAGATAGATAGATACGTCTAAGTTGCCTTAAAAGCTATAAAGCCAACCCAATCGAAATCAGTATAGAAAGAATTAATTCGGAACACTATGAATCCACCCACTTGCCGCCGCTTGATGTGCGGTTCTTCTTCGTACCTCCATTCGTCTTCATCGTTGTTCATACGGAAGTCAAACGTTACTCCTTTGAAAAAGCTGTAACTCTTTTCGGAAGCCTGCAATACAACAAGAATTGGGATGATTAAACAGCTACAAATAAAATCTTTTGATTTCGGTTGAGAAATGGTTCACATTTGAATTCGGAGCTCGAGATAATATTTATGGTCAATCGATTTTATGTCGCGATCAATTGCACAATCGTAAACGCGGAGTTTTGTTCGCAAAATTATACGTGACCATTGTGGTGAATCGTATCTCGTTAGGTTTAGAATATGCGTACGGATTGAAGCCAAATCCTGGTTCGACTTTGAAAAGATTAAAATCAAATATACTGACCGTTAGCATTTTAATTGGTTTTCAGGTACTTCCGTCGATGCCTGATGATCATAGACTGCCATTTCATGTTATGGCTAAATTAATGATCGAGTGCCTAGAATGAGTAAATATTTCATTTTATCTATCGAACTTTACGGTGATCTAACATGTAGTCGCTTGTTTACTTTACACTCAGTCGTACATAGATCAATGAGTCTTGTATTTCCAACAAATTGTGTTGTTAATCGCATTTACCCCAACAACGGACGAACTGCTTTAGAAGTGTTTCATTGCATGATGCGAAATCACTCTTGAATTCTATTTTCTCGGTCCCGTGCGTTTGATTCTTTGTACGAGTCTTGTGTGCCGGAGGTTTCAAGGCTAGACATAATATTATATTATATTTGATTGGTCAATATAGAAGTACCCGCTAATGATCACAAGATCAGTGTGATACACAGATATGGACGGAAGGATCATGACAGTTGAATTCGTTGTGAGAAAGATCATCCCACACACAATCATCATTTCACAATCCAAATACCATACACCTGTGTAAACTGTCGATGAAATTTTTATTCAATATGCGTATGTTTTCACTGAAATAATAATAAGAATTTAATGTCATTGAATCATGCTTAATCGCATGTTTTATAGGAAAGAATTGTCGCAAGTGATATGAGTTTTCACACTCTAAAAGAATATTTGACAATTTCTGTATTCTTTTCCAATTATTTCGGTTAACGATTTCATTCCTTGGTTAGAATCCGTCCCTCCGAGTTAGAGCGAATCGGTTATCATACCTATATTTAAAAAAGGTGTGCGAAGCTCATGCTCTAATCACCGTGGGATAAGTCTCACTCCCATCATTACTAGATAGCTTCCATATGCCTAGACTCTACGTAAAGAACACTTTCAGCGTCTCCAAATATTTGAAAACCGATGTCTCCGCAACATTCTAGGGGTTAGCTTTTGTATGTTGTCAAGCGGAGTAACGAGAAAAGCTTCTTATGATGCATGACAGTGAAATCCGCAAAGAAGCTGCCATGCTGATGTCGCTCTACTCGTTCACAAACTTGTTTGAATGCATGTTCCATTCGAGGTGTAGGCACTTCTACCCAGTTTGTTTGTGCTTACTATTCTATAGATTTCGTAGCTATTTAAGTCCCACACTTCCCCATCTTTTAGGCTTTTACTTTTTCATGGTTGTGTGGCAGTTAAGCATTCGGTACGCGCTACCGGTGTAATGCTGTCTGTGATGCTGGTCACGCAAAAATAGACCACCTGCTAAATTATGACCTAAGTTGGGTCACATTCCAATATCTGCGCAGAAGAAAAATAATTGAAATATTCATTAGACCCTGAATAATCTTTCTGTTTATAGTTTCGCTTCCAAAACATCATACCTTCAATCGAATCCATCAGTGCCCAATTAATATATAAATTCAAATATGAATTTTGATGTTCAACATCGATTTCATATTTATACTAGAAGATACATTGCTGGAAACAACTTATTTTCTATTTATCAAATTTCCATTTTGAATATCATTATCTGTTGTTTAGGTCGTTGACCTAATACAATACAGAGCGCATACCGTGACAATATCAATGGAAACTGGTCAACGAACTAGCGTAACCATGCTTCTCTTTCATTAATGTTTAAGAGCTTCAAAGAGCACAAGGACATTTAAAAAATATTATTTAAAATTTTGCTATGCTATTCAGAATTTCGCGATAGTATGCAACTATTACCGGAAAACGAATATCAAAGAAAGTCTATTGTTACGTGAATTATCAGTGGATAGACATTATTACATTATTAGAAGGATCGATCACTCATTATTTTATTATCATTCAATAAAAAACGAAACCTGCCTCTTTTCCTAAATAATAAAATACCATAATTGGAAATAATAATTAAACCGTAGATATACTGCTAATAATAAAAGAATATTAAACTCAGATCTGAGGAGGTTTTGAGGTCAAAAAAGCAGTAAGCTTAACAATAACCATAGAATGACGAGGTACATCAAGTGAAAATGTAAAGACTACCAATAATCAATAAGGAAAGACATATACCGCATGACTAGTCATATACTCATCGAGTTTAGAAGCAAAACCCCAATAGATTCCGAGCGTGTAATTTCTTCAGGTGAAATATTCCAAGTGAAACAAATTCTTACCGGGAAAAAATTACGACGAATATCCGATCGAGAATACAGAATGCTGGAAGCCTTTGAGTGATTACGTGTTTAAGTATGACCATTGGGTCTTAACAAGTGATTTCAGTGTGTATGATTTTAAATGCCATCAGGAGGTCAATCCACATCCGTCGTTGGGTAAAATCACCTAGATTTAATTTTAGCATTCGCCCATTGAACGAACGATTTGAAGGTCAATGAATGTTGTTCACATGGTCAATTGTATTTGAGACGAATATCCAATGGAGAATGTGGAATGTTTAAAGACTTTGGATGTTTTCGTGTTGAAGTAAGTCCATTGGGCATCAGCAAGTGTTTAAGGGGATGGTCTCCAGTAAGCAAGATTTTGAATACCAACAAGAGTTTGCTTCGTATCTTTCGTTGGGTACAATCTTGTAGATGTAGTTTCAACATTAGCTCTTTGGAAAGCAAATTTCTGTAACGGGGCACCAACTTTGTCGAACGATAATAAGTCCTTTTAAATATTTCAAAATAATTCCTCAGCCAAGGTGTCCTAGAATATATTGAATATTCCATAACAGGATGTACATACGTATTAATTAACCGGGCTATGGTTTCGGGTGTTACAACTCTAAATATCCTTAATAGAAGACAATAGATACGGCAGGCCTTATTTCACACTGTCCGGCAATTATGTTCAGGCTTAAGGTCAAACGACACCCAGATGCCGAGACCATTTTCTGTGGTGGTCCAGACGAGATCTTGCGTGCCAAGCTAATCCGTGTGGTGCAGATATTTTCCAAGCCCCAGCATGTTACATTATGCAGGGTTATATGGTAACTCATTTGTCTGGGACCAACGAAATAAGGTGCACATAACCCGTTGTAATGTCACACAGTCATTAACAGACCTAACGAGCTTCCATATTTTAATATCCTTCATTATATCGTTTACATACACTAACAACAGAAGAGGTCTAAGCTTCGAACGTGGCGGGACCCCACTTCTGACGTTTATTTTTCTGAATAGGGTGCTGCCAACGCGAACTTGAATGTGTCTATCAGCAAGATAGTCCCTCATCAAACTCAGTAGCCTTCCCGTTATTGCATAAGTTTCGAGCTTTTTAGAATATCTTGGTTGATTCTATCGAAAGCTTCGGAAATATCGATGTAGCGAGCATGTACAGCATCACCTACGTCTAGTGCCTTAGTCCAATCCTCGAACGTCGTAAGAAGGTTAGATAAACAGCAACGATCTCTTCGAAAACCGTGTTGTGCTGCGGTCAAAATATTATGGTTTTCAAAATGTTCTCTTATGCTTGCAGACACAATAGTTCCATTAATTAAGAGATCACCGGAAGTAGTGTTAACTGTTTATAGTTTGCTGTGTCTAAACGGCTACCGCCTTTATAAATAAAAGTCATCATCCCTGCTCTCCTTTGCGGTGGTATTTTTGCTTCATGCCAACGCAGATTGAATAAGAGCAATCAGAGCAACGTGACACCTGTGAAATATGGCGGGGGAAATTTTGTCTGTGCCAGGGGACTTCTTTTGTTAAATTGAAAAAGTTCCCGCCTTACTATGTATTCATTGACAGTCATTTCAATCATTAAATCAAAATGTGGTGAATTAGGTCAAACTTGATATGCGTTACAACGCTTAGGATTGAAGACAAGTTAGTGAAACGTTGCTAAAGCATCGGAAGCATTTTAGAAAAAGTACGACAATTCATTAGAATTTTGTACAGAGGATACAATTGGTTTTATACTTGATCGCCCATTTACTATCTTGTAGTGAAGCTTGCGATTGTTTTCTATTCTCGTAAGTACGTTACATTGAAACTGCATGCAATCCTTTCTTACAAGAGTTGTGCCACAATTCCTTATGTTACATAATAGCTTTTAAATTGCTTTCGTACCCAAAATCTTATAAGTTACCCAAGACTCTCACTTTATAGCGAACAATTTCTCAGTTCTACTCCGGATAACGAATTGATGGTTATGGTTGCTTTTGCTTGGTATAAAACACAAGTTTTCATCCATCTTCGAATTCAAATAATTAAAAATGTATTATAATATTAGCCAGAATCCATGCGATAAAACTCTTGAGTGTGTGCATTTTGGATACTGATATTTTAGGATTGAAATTGTATTTTCCGTAATAATTTTCTGTGTTCGCTCAATCAAATACGAGTTAATAATGACTACTATTTCCAGATGGTTTTAGGCATTGCTATAGGCGCTAGAACAAGGTTATTGGTTGAAGGTTGATCAACACTCTGTCTGCGAGTTGGCTGTTCAACGTGGTTGTGCAGTAAATTAATTCTGATAAGCTCCTCGAATTTATGTTCAAACGAATGAGGAGAGTATTTTCTTCTTGAAAATAGATACGGGCGACTAAAATCACACATGTATGTATGTATGAAAGCACAAGCATGATCCAGGCAAAGTGCCGTACAGTCAGAGACTGCACGCATGACCAGCAAATGAGAAGTCTAGCAGCCTGTGATGTATTGCAAGGATTCGATTAATTTATCGATGAATGAGCTTCCGGCTGATGGCGAGGAATACATTCATCTTTATTGACTAGGCTTACTGATCACTACATCGTAACAGGAAGGCTGAATTCAGGATGATTGATTTCGTTACACTGCGCTAAACGTAACTCCACCGCTGGATCTTAGGCGACCGCGACGGAGTAGGAAAATGTTCGGAATTGAGAGCTCAGAATCAGTCATGCAGGGCTGGAACCAAGTCTCTGCAACTGCAAACAACTTGGGTGAAAGTCTGTCACAACGCTCACATTGTTTAGCTTATTTTTAAGATGAAGAATAAGCATGTAATGTAGCTATTATTTCGATTCGCGAAGAAATAATCCTATGTAACAACTTTGTTTTACTGTATATAACAATTGACCTTGATAACCACTTTCCGTTGATTCGTGTTCCGTGATTGCTACTATGTACCTTCGTGTACCTTTTTGGCTACCGCTATAAATCTTCCAGTCAAATTGCCTTTTCTCCAACGTTCTTGGGGACATTATTGTAGTAATCTGGTCTACTACAAATTGGTGAGCCCGACGTGATGCACGAATCCTTCGTGTACTACAATTGGTAAGCCCAATATCCACGCACAATTCGAGATTTTATTTCCGGTACGTCTTTTACCGATTTACATCGGCGTTATTTCAGGATAATTTTTTTACATCCTTTGACACGTTTTACATAAAAACGTCATATGCATCACATAACTACACTTGTTGATCAATTCACAAGTCGGGTTAGAACACAATCTACAGGGCAGACAGTTTACTTTGTTTACTGCTTGTAAGCCCCTCGTACATCAATCAACGGATCGTCGGGTAGGTACTCTCCTAGAGAGACTATGCACCAGGATTTTGTCAGTCATTTTACGACTGACATACGATATATCTTAGGTGCCACAATTCCTATCCTTACAACGTGTGTGATAGACCGTCCACTCTCCCTCGAACTCAGCGAAATCGCTGCAGTGCAAGCTACCGATGCCGGCATCGTACAGCTCAGGGACGCCTATTCTTTCATCACACCTCTCCCCTTGCCCGATGGCTTGGGCGATATCCTTTGCGCCTTATCGCAAAGCGCTTTCCGACTACTTACCCTGTCTGCCTTTAGACGGCGCATTAGTCACACCATACGCAATCTTTTCCATCCTGGCATTCGTGCTTACGTTACGTTTGTTACGAAAAAGTAGTATGGCCGAAAGCTAGTGGGTACGTGCAGCATGACACTGTCATGGCACCCACGCCATTTGGGATAATAACCGCTTGTACATCAAGTATATACCCACAATCCGTCATCTCCACTTTGAGTATGCGCCCAGAACGGCACATTTGCCAATTATGTAGCGGGTATTTAACACGTTATTATCGCTTGGTATATCCATAGAATCTCGTTCACCCCATGTGATTCGGCTCCGGCAGCACGTTCACTCATGTAAGACGTGACTTGGCTTAGTACTGATCGGTTTTTCGTGTTTCCTACCCTGGTCACCACCGACAATCGACCCACGCAGATCAAGTGCCTTGGCTGACTTCGAAGTTACTGGTTGCTGAGAGACTATGTTCCAGCCTGGAACGACCTGACACCGCTTGGCCAGTTCAATTGTCAATTCCTGATCAGAAGTCTCCTCTGACCAGACTTCTTGGAAGGGGCTGTGTAACAACATTGTTTTACTGTACATAACAATTGACCTTGATAACCACTTTCCGTTGATTCGTGTTCCGTGATTGCTACCATGTACCTTCGTGTACCGTTTTGGCTACCGCTATAAATTTCCAGTCAACCCGCCTTTTCTCCAACGTTCTTGGGGACATTATTGTAGTAATCTGGTCTACTACACCTATTAAATTTAGGGAGCAAATTATCCAAATGAGTGAAAATAATATATATTTACGCATTTAAATGCAGAAAATTCTAAAAAATTAATTGCTCATTATAAAATTTATCCTTAGCAAATGGAAAAGTGCCGGAATAAAACATATCTTCCTGTAAACATGCAAAACATCTATCTTGTTCATATTTATACGTCCGCAAATAATTGCTACAATAAAACCGATGGTCTGGAGAAAAGCAAGTCACAATTATCATTTTATTTGAAAATACTGGACGCCTAACTGTCTCGTTATCCACTTACTGTCCTGTGCAATTTAAATGATCTTATATCAATTTTTATAATAGTTCTGGATCGGTGTGATTTAGATATCATTTGAATACCATTATCCTGTCTGTGTAAAAATTGAAATGAAATTTTTTCGAACAAATCTGACCATTTTGTCGATAAAGAATAACAATAAGAAGAAATAATTACTAAATCGAAACGTACCATAAAAAATCGAATGTTCAAAAATATTCTAAAAACAAGGTCATTGAGTAATGCATAAACGATCGTATAAAACAACGACCTAATTGCGGAAATATAACTGATATATGATTTCAAATAGAAACACATGAATGAGAAAAGTGACAGCATGAAAGTTTCACATGAATTTACTAAAATTAAACAGTTAGTTCTGTACAGCTCAGTTCATTTCAGTTGTGCAAGACAGTAAGTTGCTAACGAGCCAATCGAGCGTCCAGAATTTCTTTCGGTGGAAAAATGCAGAGAAGCAACGTCTGCCAAAACGTTTTTTCTTAGTGTTTGTTGGATATCTTTAACGACGTGATGCCAAGTGATTACCCGGGTTGTTTTTACGTAGCACTTCGTTTTGCAGTCAAAAATAAAATGCAATTTCTCTTCACCAGTACGTTGATGGGTCAGCTAAAGAAGAGTTGTGTATTAGGAGCAGAAATTTAGCATTTATTTCATTTATCTGCTAACGTTAAAATTGGTAAGCTTCCTAATCTTGCATATCAATTATCGGGAGTATTCAGGAAATTGCTTACCAAAGATGCGGTTCAAAACATTCTTATAACTCGTGACAGAACTGTAAGATATAATGTATTCTGGTGAGCCAGTTCCAGAAATTTACCGCCCTAGGGCCAAAACATTTTTCTTACATTCTAGTCTAAATTTCTCCTTATCAAGTTTGAGTAAATGACTGCGTGTGCCCACCTGGAGACTTAAGGCAAAGAAGTAGTTCATTATAACGACGCATAAGCACTTCAAGATCGTTAAGGTTTCGATTAAGTATCCACTCAAATGACGAAGTGTGAGTAAGACTTCAGGTTTGCATCATAAATTTACCTTCTCTGACCCTCAATCGTGCGAGTTGAGAGACTCTGTGTGCATTTGAGTCGAACGATGTCCTTTTGTAGTAAGGGCACCACACCTGGACACAATATTCTAAATTCGGGAGAGTATATGCGTTGTCAAGTGGCACGAATACATATGATCTTCTTTCGGATAGCAGGGATCTTAGGCAGAAAAGTAATTTGCGAGCAAGTTGAGCTGCAGCGGCGCATTGATCTTCCAATTTGTAGTCAGTCCAAACCCGTATTCCCAAATCCTTAACATTGAGATAAGTTCAGTGGTGACAAGGTGGATCTTGTTAAAGATCAGTAGGTGGTTCCACTGGTAGGACCATTTAACGACCCGTTAAAGGTCGTGCATCAGAGTATCTTCATCCATTGATCACATGAACTTCACATCATCTACGATAATGAAGCATGGGCACTTCAATGCAGACGACAAATCATCAATGAAAATCAGGAATAGAAGAGGACCGAGTACCGACCCTTGAAGTACCCCACTGATCACGTCGGTTTGGTTCGCCAGCGTTGATCGTACCCTAACTCTGAATGAATGAAGAAAGGCCTTCATCCAAGCAAGTAGAATACCCTGTATGATTTTTGCTGCTAGCTTAATCTCTAGCAGGCGGTGATTTACAGAATAGAAAGCCTTGCTGTATTCTAGGTAAAGGGCTTCGACGGGCTGCCCTTCTTCCATCCTTTTAGTGGCAGTGATGAGAAAACTACGAAGGTTGATCAGGCAGGATCTACATCTAAGAATTCCATGTTGAGTTAAACTCTGTATTGAATGCCGACAAAGATGCTAACAGATATTTTCACGCAGCAGTTTTCCAATACTTTCAAGACGATGTTAGTCTGGCTGACAGGGCTATAGTTACCAAGAGTTGACCTGCAACCATCCTTGTGTATTCGTAATATTATGCCTTTTTCCACTTACTAAAAATATGTTAGCACTGGTGTGAGATTTTTTACCCGGGAGCGTTACCACCTCTCCAACGTTCCCCGGGGGCAACCCTTGACGGCTAACAGTGACAACTAGGGTCGATCGGCCCGACCAGCTACTACTTTAGTATAAAATTTCCAAGTGCCACTCTTTCGGAAACAAGTCTCTCGATACCGGTCCACCACGAGGTGGAAGAAGTTGGTGGCATGGGCACAGTAATGCGAAACTCAAACCGGTATCGTGTGCCTCCCTGCCCCATAGTGAAAGCTGGGTTATTAAACATCCGAGGTTGCTCGAAGGAGGAAAAGCTACAAGAAATGTTAGATGAAATAAGGGAAAGAAAGATTCTTCTACGTTAAGCATGGGTACTCGGCAACCAAAGGGGAATACATAACCCGGAAAAAGACAGCGGGTAAAACAACTATGGTACTCAGTACATCCCCCCGTAGCTGTGCCAGTATGGGAGGGCTAAATTCGAAAGAACCCTAATCATCATCTGGCTTCACCATCAGTAGAATGGAGGGTGATACCACCATAATTAAATGGATATCATCCGGTCCACCAGCTTTGTTGACGCGAACATGGATAAATGGGTCATACAACTCGGCTTTATTTATGGACAACTCATATAGTGCAAGTTCACCACGTAGTAGATTGAACGACCTAGACGGTGCATTTAAAGAATTATCACTTCGCTGAACGCAATTGTAAAACCTTGAGAAGGCAGTAGCCTTAGAAAGGTCGTTATAAGCTACTTTCCAGTCCTTCAGTTTCAAATCTCCAATTGTTTCTCTGGTTTTGCCTTTTGATTGGACCTAGCTATAACTTGTTTCATGGATTGGGTTTACCATCTCTAGATAAGGATAAGTCAAACTCCTGTTTGAGCAAACATTGTATTTTACCACAAGCGTTCCGAGCGGTTTTGTAGCGGATCAAATATCTAGAAGTGAGGGATATCTTATATTGCCACCATAGACGATCCCGTTTACGGGTAAACCGACGAACTCGATCAGTTCACCAGGGCGGCTGTAGCGACCAAATCGTCACTGGGGAATAGTTTCTGTCACGGAAACTAGTTGCCTGCTACGAGCCACGAGAATCTTCTACCGGGAGTGACGAGCGTTTACGAATCGATCCCAAATCAGAACAATACGTCAATTTACGCTGTACTATATTGACAAAGACGATTAAAAAAGCAAAATATAACAAACCTCAACGGCAATCGAATACAGGTTTCAATGCAAACCCAAGGGCTCCAATAAACGGAAGTCAAACAGCTCAGTTGAGAGCACAAAAAATTACCGTTTTGCAATAACGGGAAACACGGTAACGGACAAATCAGATTGACCAGGGCTGTTTTATGCACTTTATAGTTCGTAGGTCCCAACAACACCCAACCGAGTAGGGTTTTTACAGCGTATGGCTGTTTCCGAGCACCCAATCGCTGTTCGATTGCCCAATGTGCTTCCGGGATGTCACATCCAATCAAGATAACTATGCGTTTACGGTCAGTTTCCTCAAATACCACATCCTTGAGATGGGACCATCGACCTGCTAATTTTGAACGAGGCCGCATGTTTGCAAAGGGCATGATTTCATCAACGACCAAAGCCTTGTTGATGTCAATTATCTCCAGTCCATTAAGCGATTCCAACTTGAACTCACTAGCAAGCTCGCGAGCGGACATTGTACCGTTCATCGTCTTAATGCGAGTTTCTGAAGCTTGCATCTCAAGTCCAAGTTTTTCAGCGACTTCACGGCAAACGACTGTCGTATCAGAACCAGAATCAAGAAATGCGTATGCTTCCAAAGAACCTCCAGGTCCTACCAAGCGAACAGGTAATACTCCCATAGAGACAACTTGCCCACAGTTCGTCATGCTCACTGTTTTGCTTTCAACGTGAGACTGGACCTTAGGTTCCCAATGCAGCAATGTGTGGTGAGGAGCCTTACAGCCAACGACCTGACATGAATTTGTGACACGACAAAATTTTCTGTCATGACCAGCCTTCAGGCATTTGAAACACAGGCGAAACTGCTTCACCTTTTTCCAACGTGTTTCGCAGTCGGCAGTAATGAAGTCTTGGCAAGATGCCACTCCATGAGTACCCCCACAGGTTGGGCATCCTGGATTTTCAATCTTCTTTGTGTCGTCTGCACGCCACTGAGCAAAGGTTTGCTTTCTATTCACGACTGGTTTATTACCAGTTTCACTCGTGTAAGCGTTCTTACCCTTGCGATTTTGCTCCACTAATTGACCGAACCGGCTGTTAGCAATCTTTGCCCGTAGACTGATAAAGCCCATCAAATCCGCGAAATTTGGCTCTCGGTCTTCGCAGGTACGCTGCTCGACGTTCTCAGCCCACTGCTGCTGTAGATACAGAGGAAGTGTGCGGACTAAGCGTTCAAGCACCATCAATGAATTGAGGTCCGCAGTGTAGTTCATTTGCTCTAGAGCAATTTGGCAATTACTCATCTTTATCACTAGGTGTGACAATCGTTGCGGACTGTACGGTGCTGCTTCAAACTCACTGAACAGTCCATCCAGCATGGATCTTGCTATTTTATGCGGTTGCCCGAAGAGGTCCTTCAGGATTGATCTCGCCCGCTTATAAGCACGTTCAGGTGGCAGCATGACACACTCTTCTATAGCTTCCTTTGCTATACCTCGGCAATAATGTAGCAGATATAGAAACCTCTGTCCGTCATCACGAGTTCTAGACTCCACATAGGTCTCGAACTGACGAAAAAACTTCCAGTAGGTGCTAGCTGAACCGTCAAAAGACATTAATTCTATCTTTGGAAGATCAGATCGTGGTAAACTACCGGGCTTTTTATTACGAACAGAAGCTTCTACCTCCGAACGAGGGTAGTCAGCTACTTCTTCCTTTTGATGCCCACAATGCGCAAGATAACTTGCAACCTTTTGATCGGTATCAATATCTTGCAAGTGTGAATCCGCATCGTCAGATGCAGAAGAAGCAATTTCGGCCATTTTAACCGCCTGTGCAGCCTCAAGCACTTCCAGTTTTAGGAGTTCAAGGCGCATTTTAGCCTTACGAACACGGATATTTGAATCTATCGTTGAACCCCTCAAGCTACCACGAGAGCCCACAACAGAACAATGAATGCGCTCACCTGCGATGTCTTCCGTTCCATTATCGACCAACTGTTGGGAAGATTTGATCTTTGCGACAAAACTGCGGGTAACAGGCATATTGACGTCAGCGAATTCGACGTTGAGTACTGTAGCGACCAAACCGTCACTGGGGAATAGTTTCTGTCACGGAAACTAGTTGCCTGCTACAAGCCACGAGAATCTTCTACCGAAAGTGACGAGCGTTTAGGAATCGATCCCAAATCAGAACAATACGTCAATTTACGCTTGGTTTTTGACAAAGACGATTAAAAAGCAAAATATAACAAACCTCAACGGTAATCGAATGCAGGTTTCAATGCAAACCCAACGCGTCCAATAAACGGAAGTAAAACAGCTCAGTTGAGAGCACAAAAAATTACCGTTTTCCAATAACGGTAAACACGGGTAACGGACAAATCAAAATTTGCGGAAGCCGAAGTGCAGTTAAACAAAGGGAAAATGTTCGGGAAAGAAAACGCTCACAGATTTAACATTTTGTTTAAATGTTATTTTCAATTTGAAGAACAAACAAAAAATATCACTGGAAAATTATGACACAAAAAACTTGATAAGGAACATGGGTGTAGGGTGGGAACAAATGTCTCCAGTTCGTTTGATCTTGCTGGACCGAAAGAGGAATTTTCAAGACATCGACGCGGATTCATACAGCAGCCTTTGATTATTATTCACGACTTGCAGCTGATCGTAATTGTCTTGCAACTTTTTTAGTTACTCAAAATATCTATCCCAATTTCACTTACATTGACATCGTTAGAGAACTAAGAGGAAGATTTTAATTATGTAGGAGTAATCTTCAGTCTACAAGCCTTAGATTGCATCTAGGGCGAGCAATATATTTATAAAAATGCAGTACCGTTTTGAAGCTTCTCATTACATGATAGCTTTTGCCAAGCGGTTGTAGGTATCTTAAAAGTCTAACGGCTACTTGTTTGGACGACAATACCAGGTCGAGGGTGATTGGAGTGCATACAATACGAAGCCTCTCAGGATCACTCACATGCTAATGCAATGCATGATCATGAAGCCATTCGAGAAAATTTTCGAATTGCTCGGTGACTACACCTACAATGACGGCTCAAGCTAAGTCTGAAAAGTTGATGATTACGCTGGGAGCTTAGTGAAACAACCCGTCGAGCGTCTTATTCAGCTGTGTAATCTCCTGCTGGGCTGCACTGGATTCGATGTAGACAAGCTAATGCGAAGGCTGACTTGTATGAATTCAGCATATTCGAATCAACGTGGACGTTTTCACTGGCTAGAAATATACCCGTACCGTATTGTACAGGTTGTTCTCCAGGAGGAATGCAACACTAACGCCACTCCTATCGTCAGGTCTATCACATCTAATGACGAGATACTGTCATTCATGTTTCTTGGCATTTCTTATGCTGCACAGATTAGTGTACAGCACGGCGGCACTGGTTATTCGTGCTTTTGTAATCCTTTACTCTAAGTGCTTCAATTGTCTTTTAAAATCCCATATAATTATCGATATAAAGGTTTATTAACAGGGATTTTATCATTTCGCTTTCTTTAAACAATGTGCATTAAAACTTTTGCCAATCATAATAATTTCTTATGAAATACTGATTTTATTCTTGGATATCCAATGCAAGTTACGCATTATCAATAATTACCAAAATGTTTTTAAAATCTAATGGCAGTACGTATAATCTTAGCATTGTTTTATGTTCAACGAAAATTATAGTTAGATTTGTTTACTTAATGCTTCCAGATAATCACTATGTGATCGAGTATAAAACCAGATAAATAATGGCGTTTTTGAAAATCAATCAATGTTCTAGAAAGGACTTAACTTCAATGTACAATGCTCATCGAAGAAGCGTGATGTTTCTGCATCGTGGAATTTTTAACAATTTTCTTTCTGGTTGTCCAAAAACGACCAGTCTGTCCTGATTATAAACAGCTTTATTATTTGGTAAACGAAGGGAATTAATTCCCTCCGTTTGCAGGCAACTGTGGGCCAGTTATATTTAGGGCGGGATAGATATTTTATGCTGAAAAGTAAATACTCGTGACCGTGTGCAGGATCGTTCACCGGTAAATAAAGGATCGGAGAGGCATCATTACCGAAAGATGAGATATTGTAGAATAATGCTTATTCACTAGATAAAAATGATTAAGTTAAATCATTTTCAAACAAAGAATATAAACAATAATAAAAAGATATTTGCTGACAATTTTCTATAAAACAAAATTGGTGAAAACAATTTTTAAGGGAGTGTTCAGGAAAGAGTGCCTGCTACTATTTGTGGACCCCTTGTTTTGATGCACCTACCGGAGAAGCTATTAGCTGGAGTATTTCACACGAGTTTACTATTTAATTTCCAAAGCGTTGTGTTATGGATTTCACCTAAGTATGCAGCTTAATGACGTTCAAATTCTAGCCACTTGTGTCATCCTCCAGTAAAATTTGAAAGAAGTTCGAAACATATGAAAGCTCAATCTATTGTAAAGTTTAAAGGATATTGTAACATATTCATCGAGTTGGCTAATACTCGCAAGCGAACTTAACTTTTCCATTTGCCTCAAATCCTTCCGATAACATGGCATTTAGGGGTAAATGCTCAACTTTAAATGGGTCTTATCTATCGTCATATTAACAAGATTGTACCGATAGTCACCTTGGCCGAACAACTGGACTAGGACATTCAAACGATAACGGCGAACATCAGCCGATTTACCAAAAGCCACGTCGTGAACCAGTGCATTACCGAGCAGGTTTGTACAACTTGATAATAGATATGCTCGAGCAATATATAATTAGACTATATACTTCATTATGGGCCTCCCTATCGTACTAGCTGAAAAAAATGATGTCCTGCTAAGGATTTGTGTTGACTACCACGTCTTTATTCACTTACTGTAAGGAATTCGTTTCCTGTTCCACGAATTAACGATACCCTTGATGCAGTTAACGGCGTTAACTGATATTCCAATTTAGATTTTGTTGCGGGACAGTGGCAAGTCGAAATGCACACAGCGGATAGATATAAAACCGCATTTGTCATACCTTGTGGACCGTATGAATTCAAAACAATGCCCTGTTGATAGGCGAATGCATTCGCAACATTTCAGTGCCTGGTGAATACCATGCTGCTGCTGTATAAAGTTTCATTTATTTGGATGACTGTTCTGTCAAACAATCGAAAAACATCAATATCTAAATCGCGTATTTTGTCGATAGAGTGAGTCTGGTTTAAATCTGTGCTCAGAGGAATGCACGGTTTTACAGAGAGTAACAAAATAAATAAGTAAATAAATTTTATTCTTGGAAATCCAAAGCATGTTAAACATGATCAATAATTTCCAAAAGCTTTGTACAATCAGATTATAGTATGTACATTTGCAAAAACAATTTGTTCAAGGTCATTTGTTTCAGTGTTATTTAACGGTAAATAAATGTAAAGTTAACGGTATTTAAAGTTGTTTTCAGGTAATCGGTACGTGATATGATCTAGTACGGAAACACAGGTATTGCGAGGAAAAGTCTAGAATGTTTTCAGCAACACTGATGATCAACGGATAAGGTCCATCGAAGATGCACGAAGAATCTCTATTGTTGATAATCCAAACTTTTTCATTTTGATTGTTTTAAATAGATTGATCTTTCATGAACATGAACCGTTTTCTTGTCCCTAGGCTGAAGGTGATTTATTCCACTAGTTTGAGGTCTGGGGTCAGTTTCATTTTGGTGCGGATTGAGAATTTTCCTGGGAGTAAAAAACCTAGAAGCGAGAAAATGTTGTTTCGAACGTTATGAACGTTTATTTAATATCAATAACCAGGAATGCCATTATTATACATGTCATCAGGTAGAACATTTAAATTAGGAAGATTGCGAATTTTTTTTCATGGTAAGAAATGAAGCTGGATGTGATTTGAATTCATTTAAAGAGGAACTGAGTCTTATATATTTTGGAAGAAGATTCCACAGTTTAGCCTATTTAGTCAAGAAGAATCACTTCCTTACTTTAGTACGAAACCTTGGTAATTTAATAGTTTTTCCACTGTTTCTCAAGCTATGCTTAAAATCATGCCGTATATGAATATTCAAACGTATTTCCATATTATCCATTGACAGTTTTTTAAAGAATAATTTGAGGTTATACTTGAGTCTGCGAAACCATAGGGGATCGAGTTTCAGTTGTATACATCTTTCTCTATAGGATTGTTTGGTGGTATAACCGATGATTGATTTTGTGAAAATACGTTGTATATTTTCTAGAACTATGCTATCGATTTTATTAATATTAGTATATATTATGTTACAATAGTCAAAGATAGGAATGGTGAATAATTTATACATTTTTAGATTTCAATGAGGCTGAATTATAGATCTGTGTATAGTATTCATACTTTGTCTGGCTTTCGTAATAAGGTGGCGTATCTGTTCGTTGAAAGTGAGTGATGAAGAATATCAAAATCCTAAATCACGCGTGCTGTCAATCATTCGAATTGCGTTATTGTTTAGAAAGATTAGGTTATTTTGTATCATGCATGTTATAGGCATAAAATTAGATTTTGCTGTTGAGAACGTTCGACCATTATTTTTTGCCCAATCTGCAAGTGCAGCTAAATCATTAATAAAGGTGTTGGAAGTGATCTGGATAACACCGAAAATACTGGCAATTGGTGGACTCATTCTAACTGTGACAAAGTTAAAGTTTCATGGGTTTAGCCTCGTAATATCTGAAATTATAACAGATTTTGCTTTCGTTCCCGCAACCTAACATCGCTTGACGCAAAGAGCAAGAAAATTTTATTGGATAGACGAGTGTGTTCAGGCCTTCCAGCTTCAGACATCTCTGCTACCAACACTTCCATATGTCAGTCCAAATTGTGGGCGCTGCATTTTTGATACGGATGCCAGTTAAATGGCGATCGGTGCTGTTCAATCTCAGTTCTCTCCAGACGGTACTGAACAGTTTATCACTTCCGCAAACAGATAACTTTTTGAAACAGAACGCAACTACAGTACCACAAGACGTGAGATTTTAGCATTTGTATTTTTACGTCAGCACATTCTGCATCACCTTTTCGGGAAAAAATAATTGTTTTTGTTGATCATCCAGCCCTGCAATCGTTACGTAACTTTAGAAATCCACTAGAATAGTTGGTGTATTGGCAAGAAAAATTGCAAGATTACGATTTTGAATGCATGTATCAACCAGGGAAGCGGCATGCTAATGCTAACGTATTGTCCCGTTAAAATACAGATTTCATCAACGCCATACTGGTATACCCGTCAGCAAAAAGCGAATGGAGAAGAAGTCACCTCGATGATAAGCAATATTTATCACCGCCAACTTCATGGGAATTCTAAACCGACAAGAATCGAAATAGAAGTTGAAAATTCAGAAAAGAGAACCTTGCGGCCAAAAACAATTAACGGCGTCCGTTATAGACACCCCCCAAAACTCACGTCACCCAAAATTGTGGTCTCCAAAACAAAGTTAACGAAGTCTTTGATTCTTGACATACGGTAATCGGACAAATGTGTCAGCACAAAATAGTAATTTCAATAACTCAACGGTTATGGTAGCCAAATTTACAAAACGACGTGAACAGCTTTTGCAACGAATGCAGTTCGTGCGCGCGTATCAAAGCTCCTTCAATTATACCGAAGGTCTCACGACAGAACATCATAACTAGTCGAACCAATGAACAGCAAGAAAGTTTATATTATCGAACCATTACCAGAGACACGTGCTGGGAATAAGCACATATCAGGGATGGTTGACTACTTCAGTAAATGGTTCCAGGCTAAAACCATCCTGAACACAACTCTTCTTCAGCTTACCTCTCACCGTACTGGTGGAGAGAATTTTATTTTTATTTTTCCAGCATCATTCGAAACGAAGTGCTTCTTAAACATTACCTGGATAATGCCTTGGCGTCGCGATCGTCGAGGATATCCAAATCATTATAGGAAAAAACGCTTTGGCAGTGGCGGTTGCTTCTCTGCAGACTTCCATCGAAATATATTCTGGACGCTCGATTGGCTCGTTAGCCACTTACTGTCCTGTGCAACTGAACTGAAGCAAGAACCAATAACGGACCCTAATATGATATCCAGTGGATGGATTGCTCGATTTGTGTACCTCCCTTAATCCACATTGATCAAAGAACATAGTTTGAAAGCCATCTTTTGCCTCGACTGTGTAAACTTTTCAATTTATGAAATACGTGAAAAATCAATTAACACCCCCTATGGCAATGGTCTTGTTAAGCGGACTAATCGATGGCTAATTACATAATAAGTTATTTTGTCACTCAAACAAATACGAGAATATATGACACACTGTTACCACACTGCCTTCTGGCATATTGTACAACGTTACACGGCCGGAACAGGTCTGGGGATAAGCTCCCAATTCAAAACATGATTTTAACAGCGGGCGTGTCATATAACCCTTGACACCCAATTCCAGCTCCTGGCATGTATGCATGGGCCTGTATGACGCAGCGAAACTGCTTATACTGAAAGAAGAGAGGGCGACGGCGGCTGACTGGCGCCTCAAAACCAGTTTACATAGGATAGTTGGGGCAGCGATTTTCAGGCCATATTTATAATACTGGGTGCAAAAGTGGAGCCACTTTTCAAAAAGAAATGTTGCTATTAGCAGGAGTCAAGCGTCTGGATAAAAAAATGGTTGAGGGTATGTCAGGGAAAACTTACGAGGAACGTCTAATTCCTTTAAGTCTCATATCACTTCGGCGTCGGTGTCTACGGGGTGACCGAAAAAAATCTTCAAAATCCTGAAAGGCTTAGGCGAAGAGGGTTTTCAAGGCTTATTCTCTCGAGCGATCAACCCTTCAACTAGAGAACATGCATTAAAGCTCGAAAAAAGATCACACACGTATGAATCTTAGGCAACACTTCTGCAGTAAAGAGTGGTAAGTTTCTGAAACAAGCTGCCTGAGGAACTAATTGCTTGCATATCAGTAGGCGCATTCTAAAGGGGTTCGGATCAGTATCAGTATTAGTATCAGTATCACAGGGCGATAGTCGACCAAATCGAAACGAGTGCCCAGATTCTTCCGGAGGTGTGCTTGAAAACACCCGCCACTACCAGGATTGGTTCGTAATCAACACAGGCGTGTGTAACTGTGAATGGAAGATGGGAGATGTCTCATCACCGAAAGTTGAGAGAGTAATGCATGTTGCATGTCCAATCGAATGAAAAGACGATGGACAGCAGTTTATTTCCACAAATACGAAAAAATGAAGAGAAACTCTTTTTTGGTTTCAAAATGTTTTTCGAAAATTTTTGTGTTTTTTTATCATAAATATGGAGGGATTTAGTCTTACGGGTAATGCTCCGGGAAGAGCACCTGCCATCGTTCGTCTAGCCCATGTTTGAACGCAATTACTGAGGTTGCCATGATTAGTTTTGCGGGAAGTGAGTTCCACCCGTTCACTATACGAATGCTAAAGAAGTGCGTTCTGGATTCGAGCCTGGTGTGCTGTTTAATTAGCATAAGACTGTTCCCTCGTGACCAACCAAAGGAGAGAACCGAAAGAAGTCATCGAATTCAAGACAACTTAATCCTTTGACAACCTTAAAGGTCTCTATCAGATACCCCTAAGTTGCCTCCTCCTATGTGAGAAAAGTCCTAGTGTTAATAGACGATTTTCATAATTGGTGTATGCTGACCCCTCGATCATGCGAGTGGCCAGATGCTGTACCTTTTCTAGCTGCACGATATCCTTCTGGTAATACGGCTTCCAAGCCTGGATACAGTATTCTAAATGTGACCTTACTATTGCCTTGTAGAGGGGCAATAGCACCTCAGCTTTTCTGCCTCGTATAATGAGCTTTTGCCTTACCTCTTTCCCTTTCCTCTTTGCAGGTCGCCTGTCGATGTTTTTTCATTTTAAATTTATACGGTTTTTTAACACAATATTAAAAAACTACACAAAAATCCAAATATATAATGCATAGTTTTAAATATCATGTTTTAAATTTCCGCACAAATTTTCCATAGCTAACCTCTCACCGGCTTGGTGACGAGAAACCCTTTCTGTTTATCACTGTCGCAGCTACAACTACTAGTACCGAGAAACGGCCTGAAAAACACCTGGGGTATCATCGGATACGACGAGGATACCAAAAAACAATGAACCAACTTTGGCAGTGGTGGGCGAAATCTTGAAGCTTTCCACCGACAGAAATTCTGGACGCTCGATTGGCTTATCAACCATTTACAGACCTGTGCTAACTGAACGGAAC